>JAYEVD010000195.1:0-92328 GCA_036346405.1 Phyllostachys edulis
GGATATAGTACCTAGCAGCCTCATGTCACTTTGCAGTGATCAGTACTATAATCCATGGGAGATCCCGATATAATTAAAAATGTACTTCCTGAGACTGGTTCCTGATCAGATTCCAGTCGCGGAAAGCAACTGATGCCGATTAGCCATGGCCCATGTGGCAGTAATTAAAGTCCAATTTTTTATGTCTTCTCCGGATTCATCTGTTCTGACGAGATCACTGTAAGAACCCCGAAGAATTAAATCAATCTAAACAATGCTAATCGATAGTTAGCAGTTAATTAAAATTTGCTAAACACGAATAAAACGTAACTTCAGATTAATACTAATCACATCGCCAAATGATTTCATATAAGATAGTGTTATCAATAGCTCATCAATAACATTGTACAATATAAATATTTGCCGAAAGAATAAAACATCGATTTAAATCAGAGTCAATCACAAGAATTCGTCGCAAGCGGACAAACAATATTATTACAATCTCCGAATTATTTACAACCATAATTCTTTACAAGCAAAAGTAAAATATACAACTTAGAATTTATTATAAGAATCATTTGCAAAGCCAAAGAAATATTACAAACTCGACACTTATTACATGATTTATTTACAACATATCAAAATATAAATTACAACATTTAATTACACGGATCGAATATATAAATTATAATTCGAGGAAAGTACAAAAGCATAAAATGGAAATATTGCATGCATATCGCCAAGCCTTCCTTGTCCATTTATTGCGGTAGTCGAACCCATCCTTCGCCAATCCAAAACTCGAACCACCGCTCCATCGCCGCCATCGACCAACACACAAGTAGAAAACCAAACGCATTAGAATATAATTAGAATAAAGAAGGTGGTACATCGAATTCCCGAAGCTCCGTAGGGTTCCCAAATCAACTCAAGCTAGCTGGCCCGTTGATCGTCAAGATACCCAGACCAACTAGAGTTAATCGGCGCCCTCACACTTCTGTGGTTTTCATCATCCGGCATTATCAGAACCCAACACCCACTTTTCCCAAATTACCACAACCATAATAACATCCCATGATACATCTCTCCATAAGCCATACCCTCAGACGAAACATCACAGTATATCTCAAACACCAAAGACCATCAGTACCATTCTTGCCACCAACACACCACGCAAATATCCATCTCCAACCCTCCCCTGACACAGGAGAGCACAGAAAGCGATAAGGCCAAGCCTGGCTACACAGAGCCAAGAAAAGGAACCAGCCAAGCCAACCCCTTGCCCATTCTTCATTTCCTCCCCTCTACCCCTCCCCCCACACACACATACCAGTCCGCTTCTCTACAAAGCCATTCCCCTCCCACTTCTTCTAAGCCGAAAGGCCAAGACCACAGCAGGAAGGGAGCAAGAAGGAGGAAGGGAGCTAGGGAGGAGGAAGCTGAAGGGCAAGGGCGACGCCGGCGGCGGCAGTTGAACCACAAGCTACCACCGAAGGCCACGCCGAAGCCAGCAGGAGGACGACCAACCCCCGCCCCCCCCCCAACTACTGACAGCCCCAGCTCGACCACACCGGCCACGACCCCAAAACTGACCCAACCCCAACTCCTCAGGTAAACCACTATTTCTCCCACACAAAGCGGAATCACATGTGAAGTCATGCAATCCACACATATCATAAGACCATGGTAGCATCGCTCTCGGTGTTCATCACCAAGCTAGTATCCTCATCACAGAGCAATAGGGGGAAGGGAGTAGAGAGAGGGGTTAAAGGAAGTAATACTACCTTAGTATAGCAGTGGACCGAGGCGGCCGACGGCCAGAGGCCGAACCGGCCGAGTCAGCATGTAGTGGGTCGAGGGGACCGAGCCGGCGAGCCGGAGCGCACCAGGGCGGGGATTGAGCCGAGGCAGCGTTGCACTGTGGGGGGAAACCAGAGAGAGGGAGGGAGCGGCACAAGAGCGCGGTGGTGCCATGGAGGTCGAGTCGAGCCGAGGCGGCGCTGGCCACCAGGCCGCGCCGTGGATGGACCAAGAGGAGGCGGGCCGGGGCCGAGCCGCATGGGGAAGCCAGGGAGGCACACGTGGACGTGGGTAGGAGCCGGGCCAGGAGCCATGGGGAGGCGGCGGCACTAGGATAAAATGGAGGGGAAGAGAGATTTTGGGGGAGGATGCAAGTGAGAAGGGGGTGGTTGGGGTGTGTCGGCCAGTTGAAGGGGAAGGAGAGAGAGATTAGGGATTAGGTGGGATTAGGGTTAGGAAATTAAGTTTAGGAAATTTAAGTATAGGGAAATTTTAGGAAAAATATATAAATTCTAATAAGTTGTGTTAAGTAATGTTTGTAACAATAGAAATTAGCAATAAAATTAATAGTGTTAGAGCTATGTATATATTTGACCAAACGAAGGTATTTAGGTCGATTAGAGTTAAGCCGTAATAAACCAGCCAGATGCATAATAAAATAAAATAGATAAAATATCATAAATTTTGTTAATAAAGAGTGAGTATGTGTGCGTAACACACCTGGGTATACTGAGCAAATAGTCTGGTGAGTTAAAATATGTTAATCATGTTAATTTAATTAAATCAAAGCAACCCTAGGTTTAATTAGAACAATAGCGATAAGCGTACGCACCCGAATAAACCAAGTAAACCTAAGTTGCTTGCAAACGTGTGTAATAGTTCTTTTCACGCGAGTAAAACATCAGTTCGACATTTTCAACCCTAGAGCAAGTAGACCGTAGAGCGACCACACTTGGGGAGTGCTAACTTAGCAAGGAATTCGAAAAATATTATTAAATTAAAATATATGCTAACAAGAGAAGATGCATTAACATTTTATACGCTTACTATCACTCAAAATCAACTAAGTATTTATTTATATATTATTCAGATCTTGCCACATTGCTACAGAAGGACTAATCGATTGCCTTTACGTGAGTAGGTGATCGAGGAATTGTTCAACGCCAATCTTTTCTCCAATTACGAAGGCAAGCTATCCTCTTGAACATAAATATAGTTATTTTAAATGTAAACCGTATATTGCTGTGTCATATATGTATTGCATCAAAATTATTTCTAAAAAATCAAATCGAATGATTGAGCTAAAGATGAAAGAGATAAGAAAGAGGAAAGAGATAAGAAAAAGAAAAGAGATAAGAATTATATGGCTAATAAAGGGGGTCCGTGGCAGGATAGAGATAAGAGAAAAGGTGGGACCCCTTTATATATGGTTAATATATGAGGACCAACAAAACTCTTACTCGGTTAGAGGCCTTATTTAAGCGTGAACCATTTTCCCGTTTCGGCGGGCAGAAAATGCTACCTTGTTACGTAATTATTTTCTCCACATTGGGTATGTAATATGTGTGAAGGTCGTGGAGGAACCCAGAACCATGAGAAGAGACCGGAAGTGGGGGATCCAAGGCACTATAGCGCTAAGGTGGAGTGTTGGGTGCAGGATAGAAGCTGCCCCAACCAACATTGCTGGAACTCGGTGGATGACAAGGTCAGCACCGTGACAATGTCAATTCCGACAGAATGTAATGGGTGAAGAAATTAATCACGTAACCTAGAAAACATTATGTATTCTGAACTCGAAGTCGCATCAAAGGAAATACGGTGGACCCAGTTCAAAGAGAGTTTAGAGTAGCTATAGATAAAGTGGTACAAAGCTCGCATAAATGCTAAACAAAATCATGAATTCATGCTAGTCTCTTGGATTGGAGTCTACTGGAACCACTGGGGGTCTATCTTCTCACCGAGTGACAATTAGTGTTTTCAGAATTAAAATTTGCCACCTAATGTTTTAACGAGTTGTTATTTTCGTAAAAGAGATGATATAGAAAGTGTGATAATGAGCGAGATAAGTCATTCAAAGGCATCTTTTGCTATTAATGCTTCTTTGAGTACTTTTGTACTCAACCTTGTTAGTATTCTCTTTGTTAGATCATAATCCGCCAGAAATTATCCCGAGTGGGACGAGGGACACAAAATGCAGATGAGGCCGAGGAGACGAGGATCCTTACTATGAGGAGCGAGGCGTAGGTGGACTCCTATTCGACACATGGGGCGACTAGCGGACCAAGTGAGCCTAGCGGACAAGTGGGGACTTAGTGCCATTTTGCGCTTGTGAATTACTACTTGTAATGTAAGACCTTAGCCCCTCGTGGCTAACTATTGTAATAAATAATAGTTTTATCTTATTGTTACTCTGCGTCAACTTTGGTAAGACTTACTATTCATTGAAGCGGTGTTCTACCGAAGCGATAAATAGTAATCCGCTTGCTTAAGTGTGATTACCCTTCGGGATAATGACACGAGATGTCACAATCGCTTGACGTCCTCTTAACAGTAGTTGACATGCATGCATGATCAGTATATTACACATGCGTTTTTTTTTTCTTGGTGCAGACCTTATCAGTTCTTGCTGTGTGTGGAGTGTGTACTTGGTTACTTAATTGCTAAAACTAAAGTCTTTCTCCATACAGAATGCTTCCTTGCTTCACGCGTCATCAGAATTTGTTGTCGTTTTGAGTTAGGCAAATATTGTGCACGACATGTTATTCCACAATGGAGATCGAAAACCACCGGTGTACGTGCAGGCAGGGACACAAGAGCACCGGGTCGATCATGTGAAGGCATACGTAGAATTCATATCCATAGTACTCGTACGTCGACGTACTGGTAATAATACTTGCGTGCCAGTATGTCAGAAGCTGGCTTTGGAACTCGGAAGGCTCCTCTCTTTGAAACGTGTGCACGGTAACACGATATGCATGCGGGTGTGAAGGCATGTCTAACAACGGTCTGTTTGTTAGGTTGTCACTAAAATTTCTAATTTATTTATAGATAATTTTATAGATAATATCTCTAATAAGTTATCTATAAAATTATTTATTTTTAACGCAACTTTTTCTTTGAACACTTATAATTTACAATGGTTTGTATATCCAGATTCTCTCTTCTTTAACTAGATTTTTAAATGTTATGATAGCTAAGAGATAAGTGAGGAAATATACCCTATGCGTGCCAAGAACGCGAATTTAGGCAGTGATCCCGAAGCTAGCTGGCTAGCCATTGTCTACGTCCGGACATCTCTAGAATTAAGCAATTTGATTACACAGCTTTAAATGACTACCCTGACCATACAGAACAACAACTTCCTACGTTAACACCTACAAATCAACGACCTTATTGTTGTGTACTAGTATCTAGCTAGTACACCACATGATATCCATGATCCAATATAGAGGGAGCCAATATATACATGCGTGAAACGTGCACCAGATGATCGGCTAAATAGAACTAAGAATTTTGAGTTCCAAACTATACATCAGAAAAGTCTAAAACAATAATGAAAAGGTACCGCGTTTACAACATATAACGACGCTACATGCTCACGTATATTGATCTTGTGCGTTTTGCCTCCTATCTGTATCTGAAGTCCTAATCAAATTTATGGCACCAATTAAGGGGCTAACACAACTACTTAGATGTACGTTATATCGATCGATCTGATCAAAGTTGTCAAAATTGCGATATGAATCGGATCGAAGGTTCTTCAGCAGGATCGCGAATCGTAGAATCGATGTAGAATCTATTTTACTAAAGAAATATTTTTAAAATTTACCTTGTATTTTAACATTTCTTCATTTTAAAAACTATATTTTACAAATTTTTTGTTTATCAAAATGTAGAGCAAAGGAAAGATCATTTGTTATTTATGCAAATTATAATGGATATGAAGAAAAAGAAGTAAAAATTTACAATGAAAGGGACATATGCAAATAATTGTTTATAATAAATCACTAGAATTTGGTAGGATCGTATGAAAATTTTGATCATAATGCTACAATTTTTTTGTTAGAATCGTAATAATATTAAGATTATACTAAATTAGGATTCTACCATAGGATGAGATCGATCCACCTTAATCGAAGTCGTAGAAACATAAAATCGTAAAACTATAATCGAGATTCTAACAACCTTGGATCGGTCCTATCAATCTGAGTCGAGAAACATAGAATCGTAAAACTATAATCGAGATTCGACAACCTTAGATCGATCCAAAAAAAAACATGAACAAGCGCACAAACCCTTCCATCTCCACTCAATTTACAATATTATTACATCAAACACCCCATGCATACAATCATTTATTATTATTATTATCCAAATACATGTAGTATCTCAACATCTACATCGATGTTTGCATCGACGCGTTCTGTCACATGCATGCCTATCTCCTTTTTTGGCCGATACGGCCAATTTGTGAGTCGTATTTGCAATTTTGACCATATCCACTGGGTATTAGCAGAAATAGCATTGCCGCGCAAGATGGTCCTTTGTCATAACGCTGTTGTCATGGTGTGCCCACAGGCTGGGCGGCGAAGCGCCCCACGCCAAATCACCGAATGCCCGCCACCTCACCCACAAAAATCACCCCCGGCCCCGCCACCTCACCCACCATGTTGGCCTTGATGGCCATCTTATGCGCCGTGGGTGCATGGCCACCCTGCGCCAGCCAATTAGGTTAGCTACTAATTGCTAATTAGGTTAGTTAGTTAGGTTGGGTTAATTAGCTAAATAGTTATGGTCTGAAATTTGAATTTGAAGGAATTTTATAATATAGCAAATGAGTTCAAAAAATTATGAAATTTTTTGTGGAGCCTCTCAATACTATGTACATGCTTGTGTAAATTTTCCATAATTTTATTTATTCAGAATTGTTATCGTTATTTTGTATAAGTGTCCTGTTCATATAAATCAATAAACGTAGAAACCGAGCTCGAAAAATTATGAATTTTATTTTGTTCAACTCCTCACACGGTGGACTTAATTGTGTAATATTTGGCAATTTTATATGTGTTCTTGTATTGTCTCAAAATTTAGGATTTAGGTCGCGTAAAATTTTGATTTTAGGTTTCATGATTTTATGTGAAGAATGTATTAAAAAAAACTACATTTCAACTCCATTGGAGATGTCGATATACAATATGGCGCTGGAGGACACACGTAACAACCAAAATATGCATACAAATATAGCAAAACAAAATATGAATACAAATATACTCGATAAAATATGATACTCTTTGTTAATTTAGTTTAGTGTCTAGTGACGCATGGCCACCATGCGCCAGCCAAAACAGTGGGGTTAATTCGTGCTGACCATCTTTCCCACCGCCCCTCCTTCCTCCTCCGCACATCCGTGGCCTCGTCCAGAAATTCCAGCGCCAATGCTTACGGAATTCCCGGCGCCAACGCCGCGACTCCTTCTCTGCTCGGCTATAAATACCAAACTCTAGCACTTGGTCTTCGCTCATCTCAATTGCGTTTCGATTCTCGTTCTTACACTCGTCGCTGAGAACTCAGAGAACGTAACATAACTAATTTTATTGGGAGGTTAACTATTTTGTTTGCTTCTCGTCGCTCGTCATCTCGGCCTTTATTGATTACTTTCCCAAGGGTCGATTGATTACTTCCTCGAAGGCGGGTAATTTGTGTTATGCTTTTGCCGTTATTACCGTAGTCGTAATTAGTCGGTCTTAGTCGACTAGTCGTAATTAGATAGTTTAGGGTAATTAATTAGTGGTAATTAGTTAGTTGACTAGTAATGAATTAGTTTAGTGGTAATTAATTAGTTGTAATTAGTAATGTAATATTTTTCCGCCTTTGCTTGTTATGTACAGCAAGCAAAATTCTCGATACCCAACTATGGACTCTTGACAAACTTCTACGAAGATATTGCGTAGCACCAACTTCTACACTCACCGCCACCGTGGGTAGCCCCCAGACAAGGGGCACTCGCTATGGCACCGGGGAGACTACTAGCACACATCGTTAAATAAGACACTCTTTGTCAAATTATCAGTTTGTCATGGATGATCTATATTATACGACATGCTAGATAAGGTTGTGTATGAACCAACCGAGAAATGAATGGCGTGCAGATCATATAACGATGTACCGTAGCCTTCGAAACACACACGAGTCGGAGGTTACGGTACATCATTATATGATCTGCATGCTATGTATTTCCCTCGGTTGGTTCATGCACAACCTTATCTAGCTTGTCGTACAATACAGTATTAAAGAACATCATCCACACTAAACTGATAAATAAACCCAGTTCACACTTATGGGGCAAATTTCAATAGTCATTGATCGGTGTTACATTCTCTCTGTGTTGAAAAGAGAGATACTTCTATGCTCTCAAGGACTATGTCATACAAGAGCTAAACTTGAAATGTAGTTCACTATTGAGACATGGGAAGTCCTAAACTTGAAATGAATGTGTGCATGTGAGCATTTGTTTACATGCGCATTATTTTAAGTTCTATATTTATTTTTTGTTGCACTAGTGGTTTATTTGGAAATTAAGCTTTTAATCATTTATGAAGTACACTTCTATATGACATGTGTATGTGATTGGAGCTTTGTTGATTTTATCCACTTGACAATCCACTAAATTGTGTTGATAAGACCAAAGAATGAAGTTCACAGGCATTTTCTAAAACAATGGAACTTTCGATAAGACAAGCAAAGAATGATGTTATTGTCCATATGTTCCTAGAAGGATGGAAAATCTTGATATGACAATGAGACCTTATGCCATTTCCTTTCTCTGAGAGGGTGCGGGGTTTACCAACAATTAGAAAAGCAACGCAAAGTAAGAAGTGTGACAAGGTGAAAGCACATAACGGGCGATTAGAAAAGCAAAGAATATATATCTCTACACACACGTGGTCTATTTTATTTTGAAGGCTCTCGTCACGCAGTTGACTTAATTGTGTAATGTTGTGGTAATTTTATATGTGTTCTGGTATTATCTCGAAAATTTAGGATTTAGGTTACGAAAAGTTCGATTTTAGGTTTCGGAAATTAGGGTTTCATGATTTCGTGTGACTTGGAATGTATAAAAAAAACTGCATTGCAACTCTATTGGAGATGTCGATATACAATATGGCGTTGGAATACACACGTAACAACCAAAATACGCTGCATAAATATAATAAAACAAAATCACATAACACGCGATACTATATGGCTCACTCGTGCGAGTCACTACTCTCTGCTGCGGGGCGTCGCGTCGCGCCTTGTTTTGCGCCGAGCATGACCCGTGGAGTACGTCCGCCGGTCCGGAGAACGTGTGTCGGTTCGGAGGGGGACCGTTGAGGCGGAGGTGGACGATGGTGACTCAAGCGAGTTTGGTAGGCGTACATGTCGTCTGATGAGCCATGCCGAGCCTCGGGGACACCTCAGGAATTCATCCTACGGAGGCTAGAAAACCACTGGGGTGCGATGCTCGCAACTCGGTTGCCAGTGATGAGCTCGACCTTAGACGTCTGAGGTTCCGCGTACTGGAGGAGCTCGGCCTTGAAGCGTCTTGTGGGGCCATGTAACCCGAAGGACATCTGCTCTAGAACATACGGTGGGGCAGCGAACCCGGAGGAGCAACGCCTGCGACGCTACAAACCATGGCTGCCATTGTCCGTGCCACGGCCGTGTCTTGCTCCCACGACAGAGTTGGGAGGCCCGTATCCTCGTCATCAGTCGACGTGAACTGGCCGTCACCCCTACGGGCAACTGAAGGCTGCAAGACGGAACAATGTTAGTACAAATAAACACTCTGGACGTAAAGTAAGAACCTCGTACCTCCCGGATGTGCAGTGCAGATAACCGAGGGGAGCGATCGGTACCGGTCGGGACGACATAAGTGATTGATCTCGACGGACCTACGGCGAGAGAATGACATGATGTTAGTGGAACGTAAGGCATAACTAAAAAAACTAAACGTAAATTTGTACATAGCGACTTACCTCCACGGTGACCTAGCCCGTAGATGACCAACGGGGAATGCTACGACGCCTGCCGGACTCGCTAGGTTGTGGTGACCTAGCGGGTGACCACCCTCGCCTCTTCTCTTCGTGCGATCGCGAGGACATCGTCCCTCGAGCGACCGCAGCTCAAGTTCTTTATTATCTTCTTCATCTCCGCCGAGATGTGCTTCAAAACTTTTTATATACCGGGGTTCTATCTGGCTGCGTTGGGCCTCATCCGATGCGCCTCGACGCCAGCAGCGTGCCGCTCCAAGCTGTAGTGACATACGTAACATGTTTATTAACAAAAGTACGAATGTTGTCACGAAGCTGCGAACTAGAGGTTGTAAGTGTAAACGGTGTCGTCATGTCGCCAAGCTTGGACGATCGACGCGGCGGCGGAGGCTCTCTTGGTGCGTCAGATCTATCACCTCCTTCGGGCGCTCCGGAGGAGGAATGGTGAGTCTTGCGAGCGTTCATGGCACGTACCACTCCATGTACGCACCGTACGATTCAAGGTCGTACTGAGACGCGGCTCATGCCGGACATCCGTGCAACTTGTTCATCCATGTCGCAATCCATCGCTCATGGTGCATTCGCGATCTGAATATGCCCACCGACCTCAATTGCTCGCATTTCGGAAAGATTAATGTTACAAAAGAAGACGTAAGGACCGC
Source organism: Phyllostachys edulis (assembly GCA_036346405.1). Classification (NCBI taxonomy): domain Eukaryota; kingdom Viridiplantae; phylum Streptophyta; class Magnoliopsida; order Poales; family Poaceae; genus Phyllostachys; species Phyllostachys edulis. Next base: position 10,472 of record JAYEVD010000195.1, read on the forward strand.
AAAAATTACTTGGATGAAGTTTGACTCATAGGTGTCCGCTCGCTCTAGGGGCCTACCGTACAAGGAGGACACGAGCCTGGTACCATTTAAATGCTGTCGCATTACGGCGCTGGCACGTAAAAGGCTCCACCATATGTGAGAACACCGGTGGCGGGTAAATGCGTCCTGATAATGCATCCATGACGATTGCACAGACAGTCCGTGCGGTGCAACCGCGAGTAAAAAATTAGCGAGGACATGGACACCAGATGATGTCGCTCTCGTTAACGACTTCGAACTCGTTGTGGTACAACGAGTAGCACCTGCCGGTATTCCGCTGGCCCGGTAGCGAGACGGCGCGCGAGCCCACCGTAAGCCCATGGTGGGCGCGTCTATGTGGTCATGTGGGAGAGGGTGCAGGTGCGCCGCTATCTCAATGATCGGCCCAACAGGAAGTGCTCCCAACTCCACAGTAGGAGCACATAGCGCATTGACGACAGATCGGGTACCGGCGTTGCAGCGCATGGCGCCACACAACCCCAATGTGGCGCAAAGGACGGCCGATCCCTATTTGTATTCCTCAATAAACTGCGCCAACCAAAGACTTCGGCAACGGATGAAGCTGAGGTTCAAAAATCGCCTTTATGGTTGGAAACGGGACTCAACCAAAGAGCCGAGCGGGTTAAGCGAGGTGCGTCCTAACGACCTCGTTAGGTGCACCCTGCGGGCATTCGCTGAAAGAGCGAGCGACTACAAAATGAAATCGCGCTCGCTCCCTCTAATTTATAGCCACTGCTCTCAAAGTGAATCCTTATCCCCGCGCTAATTAAGCTATAAATGTCGGCGGACAAGGATTCGATGGATGAGACGGATAATGACTAATTGATGCTTTCGGTGGAAAAATTATGGAAAATGGAGAGAGGGCTTGGTTCAAATCTTTCCACAATCAACACATGGCACGGACATTTATTGATTCGTACGAACAATAAACTTATACGAAATAGCGATAAAAATTCTGAATAAATAAAATTATAGAAAATTTACATAAGCAAGTACACGTTGTCGAAGCTCCAAAAAATTTATAATTTTTGAACTCAATTACTATATTTTAAAATTCCTTCAAATTTGAGAACCTAACTAACTAACCTAACTAATTACCTAACTAACCTAACCAAAGGTAGCTAATTGGTGGCGATAGCCACCATATCAACACGGTGGCGATGATAGCCACCATGCGCCACCGTGGTGAGAGGCGGGTCGGGGTGAATGGCGGGCCGGGTGAGTTGGGTGAGTGGCGGCAAGGCAGTGGCGACACTGGCGTACGGTGGTCGTGCGTCGACGCCCTTGGCGCATGGCCACCGTGTGCCAGGGCCGCTACTTTTGCTAATACACGGATTATATGGTCATAACTGCAATTACCCTGCGAAAACGTGTTAGATAAGGAAAAAAATCATCTCCTTCCTTCATTCTGTACGGTACACAACTTCCAAGCCAAGCTCCCAGGAAGAGTCCAAAGTGAAGGCCGTTGAGAACTAGAAGCCACAAATAATTGCCCGCTTTACACCTAATTAATCATTCTTAATTAAGATGACCGCTTAGATCACGGTGATCTCCGGGAAGCCCAGCGGCGGGTGCGACGAGAGCGGCGACAGGCTGCCGAACACCCCCTCCCACTGCTCCCACGCCCAGCTCGACGGCGTCAGCGGGAACGTCTCGTTGCCGCCGGCCTCCGACGAGGATGAGGAGGAGCTGGAGATAGTAGTTGAAGTCAGGGACGACGCCGGCGATGTGGACGCCTTGGTCCTGACGGACTTTGCGATCTCCCGAACCATCTCGACGTCGGGCTCGGCCGCCTCGCGACGCCTCCGTTTGTTGTGGGATGTCGGCGCCGCGCGCGCGGTTTGCGACGGCGGTGGTGGGGACGGCGGGGCCAGGAAGCCGGCGCCGCGGGAGCCGACCTCGTTGGGGAAGTTGAGGATGGCCTTGGAGCCGCGCATGCGGAAGGCGGCGCGGTCGTACGCGCGCGCTGCCTCGATGGCCGTGTCGTACGTGCCCAGCCACACACGGGAGCCGCGCTTCTTCGGGTCGCGGATCTCCGCCGCGAACTTGCCCCACGGCCGCTGCCGCACGCCGCGGTACTTACGGAAGTCGTTCACGTCCGCTGCGGCCTCGGCCTGTGCCGACAGCGGCGCAACCGCCGCCGCCCAGGCGTGCGACGTCGGAGGCAGCGAAATCGTCAGCGACGGCCTCCGGGGGTCCGACACCGGGGACGGCTCGCCCCCGAACCGTATCATCACCGGCTCCACCCGGAAGGCCGCCTCACCTGCCGCCGCGGCAGCGGCATCCCCGTACTCGTTTGTTAGGTCCACGTACGTCCCAGCCGGCTGCTGCTGATGCTGCGGCAAGAACGCCGTGGGATGGAAAGCCGGCTGCGCGGCGAAGGCGGCGGGGACGGCTGGGAGGCACGCTTCACCATCGCCGAGCAGATGCTCGCGGATGAGCTGGAGAGAGAAGTCGTCGATGTCGCCGCTGAAGTCCATGGCGTGCTCTGCGGCTTGCACTCGAGAGTTTGTAGAGTTAAGCAGAGGTCGACGAGGGAGAACTCGAAGAGTTTGGAGGTGTGCGCAAGTGCAGCTGCGAGGAGAGAGCTAAGCTCGGCTCGTGTACTTATAGGGCCGGGGTGGTAGAGAGCGAGAGAGAAAATTCTTTCTTAAGCGTCACTAAAAAAGGGTAAAAAGTTCAACAAAAAAAGACAAAGAACAAGTAAAAGAGCTGGAACAGTCCTCATCCGCACCAGAGAGGTACGGACGATGCCTATGTGGCGGCACGAAGTGTGTCTGCACGATCCTGGTGTAGATTTACACGTTATTTTGGTATTTGTTGGCGTGAGGAAGTTATTTTTGCTAATAAGGTTTTAAATAGTGTCATTTAGAAAGAAAAAAATTTGATTGGGGAGAGGAGGGCAATGAGAAGAGGATTTGGAGCCCGTGATTAGATTTGACGAGCTGTAGGGGCCACCTTTGGGTCGTATGATCTGACGATCGGTGTTAACTAGAAATGGGATCAGTTTCGCGGTCGGCTCGGCTAATTACGGTGCAAGGACACCTGTGATATAAATCTGTGTAGGAATGTAATGTTGGTATTTTAGCACATATGCACAAGTATTAACCTTAGGATTTTTTGGTAGATACAACGCTTTTTCATCGTGTATTTGCGGATCTGACCACAGCGAGAGTGTATTTGCATATTTAGCGCTGCTGGCGCACAGCCACCATGTGCCAACACCAGCCCCGCCGCCGCGTGCCCACCAGCCCTCCAACCGGCACGCCCACCAACCCCTAGCCACCACCTCAGCGCTGGCGCACGGTGGTCATACCCCAGCCGCCATGCGCCAGCCAATTAGTTAGGCCCAGGGTCTTTTAGTTAGGGTTAATTAGTTAGTTAGTTAGTTAGTTAGTGTTAGACTGAAATTTGGAGAAATTTTAAAATATAGCAAATGAGTCAAAAAAATTATGAAATTTTTTGTGAAGCCTCTGAACATCGTGTACTTACTTGTGTAAATTTTTCATAATTGTATTCATTTAGAATTGTTATCGCTATTTCGTATAAGTGTTGTGTTAAATGCATTTAATCAATAAATATAGAAATTGAGCTCCAAAATTATGAATTTTATTTTGAAGGGTCCTCACACAGTGGACTTGATTGTGTAATATTTTGGAAATTTTATATGTGTTCTGGTATTGTCTCAAAAAATTAGGATTTAGGTGCGAAAATTTCGATTTTAGGTTTCGGAAATTAGCGTTTCATGATTTCATGTGACTTGGAATGTATATAAAAAAAAAAGCTATATTGCAACTCCATTGGACATGTTGATATACAATATGGCGCTGGAGTACACAGTAACAACCAAAATACGTGTACAAATATAGCAAAACAAAATCGCATAACATGCAATACTATATATGGCTCACTCGTCCGAGCCACTACTCTCTGCCTACTACGGCTGCGTTCACGTGCTCAGCCTTGTTTTGCGCTGAGCATGACCGTGGAATACGTCCACCGGTCTGGAGAGTGTGTGTCGGTTTCAGAGGGGGTGCGGAGACTGTTGAGGCGGAGGTTGACCAGTAGGGTAACTCTGGAGCAGAGTCTGGTAGGCGTACATGTCATCATGATGAGCCATGCTGACCTAGGGGACACCTCTGAAGAATTCATCCACGACGAAGGCTATAAAATCACTCTAGGGGTACGATGCCTGCAACTCCGGTTGCATGGATGAGCTCTGGCCTTGGACGTACGGGGTTTCCGGGTACCCGGAGGACCTCTGGCCTTGAACGTACGGTGGGGCAGCAAATCCGGAGGAGCTCTGCCCTTGAACGTATGGTGGGGCAGCAAATCGGGAGGAGCTCTGCCCTGCGTACGCTAGAAACCCTGGCTGCCATTGGCTGTACCCTGGCGCCATGTACTGCTCCCTGGCAGGAGCTGGGAGGCTCGTACCGTCATCTTCATCAGTCGACGTGAACTAGCTGCCACCCCCACGGCCAACTGAAGGCTGCAAGACGGAACGATGTTAGTACAAATAAACACTCTGGACGTAAACTAAGAACCTCGTACCTCCCAGATGTGCAGTGCAGATGACCGAGGGGGAGCGCCAGTCTTGTACCGGGTCTGGACGGCAAAAGTGATTCATCCCAACGGACCTACGGTAGGAGAATGACATGATGTTAGCGGAATGTAAGGCATAACCAAAAGACTGAAAGTAGATTTATACATAGCGACTTACCTCCGCGTCGATCTAGCCCGCGGATGACCGACGGGGAACGCTACGACGCCTATCAGACTCGCTAGGCCATGGTGACGTAGCGGGTGAGCACGGCCCACCCACTTGGTGCCCGATGCGTAGGACGTCATCCGTCGAACAACCGTAGCTCAAGTTCTTTATTATCTTCTTCATCTCTGCTGAGATGTGCTTTAAAACTTTTTTATATCCCTCTGGGTTCTATCTGGGCTGCGAAGGGTGGCCTCCGATGTGCTATGGACGCACTGCGTTCGCTCCAACTGTAGTGGCATACGTAACATGTTCATTAACCAAGAGTACGAATGCCGTCAATGAAACGACCAGAGGTTGTAAGTGTCGTACGGTGTCGTCACACTGTGAAGCGCTGTGATGGTCGTGCATGCGGCAGAGGATCTCATGGTGCGTGTCCGATGTCACCTGGCCCGGGCGCTCCGGTGGAAGAATGGTGAGTCTTGCGCGCGTGCGTGCACGCACCTCTTCAGAAACGCACCGTACGCCTCAAAGTCGTCTGGGACGCGCTCATACCAGACATCTATGTGCACCCTATCCGTTCATGCTGTAGTCCACTCCTGCTGGACCGGGCGCCAGTCCTGAATATGCCAACCCGCCCTCGATTGCCTGCATTTCCGAAAGGATTGATGTTAGAAAAGAAGACGTAAGGACTGTAAATATTACTCGGATGAAGTATCACTCACAGGTGTACGGCTCGCTGCAGGAGCTTGCCGTCCGGGGGGGGCACGAGTTGGTACGGACCAAATTGTCGCATTACGCGCTGCGGCACGTAAGGCTCCACCATATTCGAACACCAAGTGGCAGGTCGTCAACCACAATCCTCTGTCCTACATGCATTGCACGGACAGCTCGTGTAGCAGCCCATGCGGTGTTACCGTGCACAGGAAATCATGATACCATGGACACCAGATGATGTCGCTCTTGTGCAATGACTCGAACTCGTTGTGGTACAACGAGTAGCACCTCGCCGGTCTTCCGCTAGCCCAGCGCAGACGGGCAGCAGTCCACTGTAAGCCTATGGTGGGCATGTCTACCTGGTCATGGGGAACGGGGTATGGGTGCATCGCTATCTCGATGGTCGGCCACCCAACAGGGAAGTGCTCCCAACTCCACAGTTGTAGGAGTACGTAGCAGATGGCTGTGTTGGTACCATGGAATTGCTGTCGGTGAGCGCGCCACACAACCCCGTATAAAGCACAAGGACGCTTGATCCTCGGTATCTTGAGGCATTGGCCCAGCCCTCACGTCAACCAAAGACTCGGCGACGCGGATGAGGCTGGGGTACAAAAAAATCGTCCTTTGTGGTTAGAAACAGGACCCAACCAAAGAGCTGGAGAAGGTAGGCAACGAGGTACGTCCTAACGACCTCGTGAGGTGCACCCAGCAGGCATTCGCTGAACTGCCTTAGCCAAGCCCAGGGGACGCCACATGCACCCTCTAGGAGAGGTTGGTCGAACCATTGCTCGGCTGGCCTTCACGTCGACACCGGAGGCCGGAACAAGCGACTCACTCCGGATCGGGAGACTGGTCAAAAATGAGACGTCCAGCAGGGTGACCGTCATCTCACCCCTCCGAAAGTGGAAGGTGTGCATCTCGGACCTCCACCTATCGACAAGTGCCGACAGCAGGTAGGCATCTAGGGTGAACTGGCATCCAACGGAGACCATCCTCGCAAGGGGCAATAAGCTCGTGTCCCGGAGGATTGGGACATAGCGATCATCCAGCGCCCAGTAGTCCCTCTCCGTCGGAAGCGCCAAGGGAGGACGGCCATCCACATTAGCGGTGAGCCACAACTTGCACTGGTGGTCCTCATCGTAGAAGTGTTCTAGAAGCTTTGGTAGAGACATGGCTTGCAACACATGGAATAGAGGGAACATTACTGAGAAGGTGGCTAATGAACATAAAAGATTGTAAACTAATTGCAGAGAAGTTTTCCTGGGGTGATAAGCTACATGATAAGCTAGCTTAATTAGATTATGCTCCTCTGTTCTTCAGTGAATGCATTTCTTATTATTTGATTTCGCTTTACGACCAAACTAACACTACAAATTAATGTACACTACTTTATTAATTAATTACTACTAATTATTTCGTAACCAATAAACATTGTAAATTAAAAATTACGACCAAACTATCTGCGAATGACGGCGGTTAATAACACTGAAATGACCCCAAAAATATAATCGACGGAGCAAGAGAGCGAGCTGCGAAATGAAATCGTGCTCGCTCCTCTAATTTATAGTCACGTCTCGAAGGAAATCCTTATCCCACGCGACCTAATTAAGCCATTCATTTCAGGGGACAAAGATTTGATGGATGAGACAAGGAGGTGACGGGATGATGAGTGATTGATGCTTTCGGTGAAAAAGTAAGGCAAAATGGGGAGGCCTCATTCAGATGTTTGGGCAATCAACACATGGCACAATTTTTCGTTGATTCTTCACGAACAAAAGCAGTTATCTGAAATAGCAATAACAATTCTGAATGATTAAAATTATGGAAAATTTACACAAGCAAGTACACGGTGTCGGGAGGCTCCACAAAAATTTCATAATTTTTGGACTCATTTGCTATATTTTAAAATTCCTCAAAATTTCAGCATAACACTAACTAACCTAACTAATTAACCCTAACTAAATGGCTAACTAACCTAACTAATGCCTAACTAATTGGTTGGTGCATGGTGACCATACGCCAATGGTCATGATGGCCACCGTGCACCGGGCCGAGGTGGTGGCTAGGGGTCATGGCGGCTAGGGCCTAGGGGTCTAATCAGCACACAGCAAGGGGCTGTTGGCACACAGTGGCCGTCCGTCATCCCTTCCCCTTATCTCCCCTCACAATTTCGTTCACTACCCCTCCTCTCCTCACAAATAAAATCAGTGCTGACATGTAGGCCCCTAAGTGTCTCGCAATTTCCCCGTGTGTTTCTTCCATTGCCTCCTCTCCTCCACACCGCCCTCAGCCCATCTCTCTCCTCCCCTCTCATTCAAGTCCGATCTAGCCCGCCGCCGAACATCTCTACTACGCTGCTGCCATGGCCGAGCAAAGCCCTCACCTCCAATAGCATGCAGCGAGAACACGGTGCGGCGAATCCCAATCGGCGACGGTGAGAAGCCATCATGGTGCGGATCTGGACATCGTATCCCCTTGCTCGACTAGCCGACCCATCTATCTCCTGATCCCCTTCCTTTCACACACTCCCTATTCCCTCTCACAACCACCGTCATCTTCCAATCCCCTCTCACTGCCACCACAGCAGCCTTTGCGTGACATGCCAGTGGCCATGGCGTGCATGCTCTCCTAGATGACGAGCCTAGCCTGCCACCTCGAGGAAGCCTATCCTAGTGGGATCCTAGGCCGACAGCACCACCACACCCGACGACGGGCGACAGAGTTGCTCGAGGTTAACGTCGTAGGGTCGTCGACATCGGCGGAAGGAGGCATGATGGTGTGGCAGCTAGAGGAGGCCATCGATCGCACCATGGCCCGGATGGCTGAGCCCGACTAGTTCAAGACCTCCTACTACGTGTCGCCTGGTCCGCCGGCGCCACCCTTGGGATCCTCGCACTCGTTTGCCGTGGCAATGTTGGAAATTCTACCCGTGGACGCACACTTTCACGGATGAGGGAGACAAACTCACAGAGAGGAAGAACACACAAAAGATTTTTGCGTAGCTCTGCAACTGCCTAGTGCTACTTTTCTCTTTCTATTCTTCTCTCTTTTCTGTTTGGCTCAACAAATACAAACCGATTACAAGACCTTATATAAGCATACCCGGACATGGCTACCACAAACTAACTCACACACTAGTAAATCACCTACATGTAACTCACGCACTAACTCACGCCACTATCTCCTAATAACATGTCCACTAAGAAAACTTCCAACATTACACACTAGTAAATCACCTATAACTCACGCACTAACTCACGCCACTATCTCCTAATAACCTGTCCACTAAGAAAACTTCCAACATTACACACTAGTCCACTACTGCATGAAGTTGTCAAGATTAAGTCCAACAATTTCCCCCCTAATCTTGACATCACTTACTTCACAAGTTGAAGTCCGATCTCCTCACGCATCTCAAAGGAGTTTTGCCTTCTTCTTGCTGACCATACCACCGATGACACAACTTGCCGGCGTCTTTTGCTTCTACCTCAACTCCAATTGTCTTTCATCGGTATCATCGGCGACGGAGACTTGGACCGGAGCTTACATTAGTGAGTTCTTGGACACACCTACAAGAACTCACGCTTTCTCATGGGCACAACTAACACAAGAATACACACATGTACAACAGCTAGACGGGAGTACACGGAGAGGACACACTTCTATTCTCTTGTACTACTAAGCTCTTGGACACGCACTCAACTAATTCACAGTGGAGGAAACAGAAGAACGTCATGAGCACACATATAGCTTTTGGTACTCGGTAGGCCCGGAGCTTTTTATGTGCTCTCATTCTTTATCCTCCACAATACCTCACGGTAGCTACCAGATGTGACGTACAGACACTGCAGCCAGCCGAACACCCGCGTACGCCCGCTCGCCTGTGCACACCGCGTCGCTACGCGTGCTCCCGTGCCTGTGCACAACTGGGCCACGCTCCCGGCCGCGTCGTGCACACGCACCTGCAGTTGCCTGCCTTGGCGCCCGCTCCACGCATCCATTCCCGATCGGCCACGCCTGTGCAGATCGGAATGCCACTAACCTTGCGAAGGTGCTCAGCTGCACCTTGTGCACATGCATGCATGCTTAGTTGTTCTTTGCTTGCTCGCGCGCTCACGGTTGCTACAGCTTCGCCATCGCCGCTGCCGAGGCCGAGCCCACTGTGGCGCCACCACGCTCGGGCAAGACCGCGCCGTCGTGTGCCGCACTGTCTGCTGCCGGGCGAGCCATCACCGACCGGTAACATCACCTCACATTGAACCTCGCTAGGATACCAATTGTTGGAAATTCTACCGTGGATGCACACTTTCACGGATGAGGAGATAAACTCATGGAGAGGAAGAACACACAAAGATTTTTATGAGTAATCGCAAGCGCTTAGTGCTACTTTTCTCTTTCTATTCTTCTCTCTTTTCGCTTGGCTCAACAAATACAAATCGATTACAAGACCTTATATAAGCACACCCGACGTGGCTGCCACAAACTAACTCACACACTAGTAAATCACTCACGCACTAACTCACGCCACTATCTCCTAATAACCTGTCCACTAAGAAAACTTCCAACATTATACACTAGTAAATCACCTGTAACTCACGCACTAACTCACGCCACTATCTCCTAATAACCTGTCCACTAAGAAAACTTCCAACATTACACACTAGTCCACTACTGCATGAAGTTGTCAAGATTAGGTCCAACAGGCAGCGGGAACGGACCATTGCCGTGGGCACTCTCCGACAACGAGGCGCACGCCATCACCTCCGCCTCTTTTGGATAACCCTACTCGACCTACATCATCGATGTGAGAATTTGACTCTCTCATATCTCTATCTCTCCCTTCTTCTCATGCCCCTCCCAAATCCGTGATCCTCCACCGCCTCCCCTACTCTCCATGCACCGCTGATGCCCCGCCTCGCATCCACGCCGCTGTCGAGGCCTATTCCACCTGCTTGCCACCTGTCAAACTTGAACGAATGTGGCTGCAAACACAGCAGTTGCAAGCAAGTACATGTTTGAGTGGCATTTGCACTAAGGTAAGCCTAGTTGGAATTTATTCTTCTCCTTCTCCTATTTCTTAGATTACTTTGCCTCTTCTCTATCACCCAAGTCGGTGGCCACAGCGCTCCGACAGCTGCCTTGGGTTCAAGGCCTATGTAGAGGTCACATGCCTTCCATGGGGTTTCATTCCCTTGCGATGTGGCGGCCACGCTATTTGACGTGCCCTCGCATGGTCACGTACGATGGTATGGGTTGAGAGGTACCACAAGAATATTTTCTATGTGCTTTCTTTCTTCTTTTTTGGGGTTTCTGATATTTCAGCTTGTGTCGATGTCATAGTGTTCTTTTGTTCTTGCTTTGCCATTGTTGTGGGGCATAGTGCTTGGTTGTCCCCAGTGAGGAGCGGCACAGACGTGCGACGGTGAGAGGCAAAGGAGGCGGGCAAGGGTCCTTCATGGTTGCAGCAGGGCCTCTCTCGGCGATCCAAAGGTTTTGGTGGTGGGAATTTCGTTCTATTGGGGCTACATGTGCATATCTTTATCGTGTTTTGCCTCATCGTCTAGTTCTCTCCATTTGCTCATGTGTTAGGATCAAATACTTACATTTAATGGGAAAAGAGAAAAGCCTGCAAGTGAGAGCTTCATATATAGTTTTGATATCTGTTCTATGGGAAATTATTGTTGTTCTTAGCTATTCTTTGTGATTTGATTGTTTTATAGGATAGTTTAAATCAGGTACCAGCTGTGTAGTTCTCATCTTTCTTGTTTGCTTCTTTAGTCACATCTAAACCATGCATGAATAAGTAGCTTGATTGTTTTCAGTTTCTACAACTTCAACAAAAAGCATTAAGTGGAGTATGCATCAGATGGTAGCTAAAAAAATAAGTGCACACACATGAGTTTCTGAACCGAAAAAGAATTTGGCTATGGTTGCCATTACATGTAATTTTTGTGAGCTGTGCAATGTTCTCGGTTGCCCAAGGGTGTTAAGTATTAGTATGCTCACAAGCTCACAAGTTTTTAAATTATTATTTAAACATGATACTATGTTAACAATTTTTAGATATTACTTTGGTAAAATTTGATGCTATGTTCATGATTTTAGTAGTTATTAACTATGAAGCATTAGGTTTTACTCAAATCTTTAAATTTTAGCATAGCATCAAGTTTTACCAAAGTAAGCTCTGAAAATAAATAACTCTTAACAGTTGGAGCCTGCTTACAGAAGATGATTGTCATTCCTTACCCCAAAAAAAAATAGGTCATACATATAAAGTAGCTTGGCTATCTTCCATGCTTCAATTGTACTCTATGAATTTCCTTGCCAGTGAACACTCTGAGTTTTGTTCATATAGTTCCTTCATTCTTTTCCTATGTCGTTCCTGCTTTTACTGGTTGGGGAAATATATTACATTGATGACAATGAGTTCTTTGTTCTTGCAGACTTAAACCATGGTTAGCACATAATTCAAATGATACAAGCACCTCCAAGGACATATACTGATCGCTATATTGAAATGATGTGTTCCTTGCAATGTTCCCCAAACTGGCATGTACTGAATACAAGATCAATGCAACTAGGTATGCAATTCTATTCTGCCATCCCTTTGTCGTTTATATGTATGACCATGTATTTTTTCTCTCCCATCCTCCACCTCCCTGCTGCCTACTTGGATGTTGCAGTGAGGATTTCTTCAATCTATTGTTGATTTGTCTTCTTGGTGTGGTTTCCCCTAATTTTTGCAAATTATGTTGTGTGATTTGGTGCTTCCCGGTGGAATTCTTGCAAGGTCTCCTGATTCCAGTCATCGCTCCTAATAGTGTCTTCATGGTGGGAAAATGTCATCCTTCAGGCCACGACTGATTGGTCACAGTCATGCTTGGTTGGCCTTAGTCATGCCTGGTAAGCCCCTCTCCCCCGCTCCGCCCTATCTCTAACTGGGAATTGGAAGGTATTCTTGTCTGTCCCCATGCATCTATGTTTTCTAGACGTGTTGGCATGGCGATGTAGTGGTCTGCACCGTGCGTGTGATTATTGATGAGGATTCTTGATCGGGTCAATCTTTTCGATCAAAGTCAGTCTCTATCAATGCAGGCTCACATATCAAAGACCCATTTTATAACAGTTATGAACCTACAACTGGTATTTAAAGGAAGTCTGATCCCCTTTACTACGGCTAAACTAGTCGTATACCATTTTGAGTCTTGAGACAACCAGTCATGGACACCTATGCCATTTTGGGCCATCCCTGACCAGCAAACTTGGTCATGGAGACTTGGTATTTTTCCATGTGACTCATGTAAGAGCAGTTATTGGTACATCTTGCAACTTACTGACGCTTAGTTAAGAGATGTGACGGTTCAAGACTCTACAAAGGAACGTGTGAGAAGATAAGATGCACCTTTAGCTTACATTATCTACCACCCCTTCAATAGTTATAAAGGGGTAGCCCATGTATTTTGTAATAAGGCATTACAAAGCCTCATTAAACATCTTCATAACCCTACAATCATTCAATCAATTCTCAGAACATCCTCATTGTATTCTTATACATTCATTGTGTCCACGGCAATAAATGTCTTCGTTTAGATTGTGTTCTCATATGATTTTCCCAGTAAGCTTGATAGGGGATCACGGTCCCGATCATCGACAATTATGCAGTTGCTCTGTCCCAAAAGACTAATTCTGTTGTTGCCCATGTATATGTTATTGCAGTGAAATTGAATGTATGCCCCATTAGTTCCAGTGTCACTAAGCCTGGTAATGGGGACAAACCCAACCCAAACCCAACCCTAACCCACAATGACTTCATAGAATTTCTAGCCCAACCCAACCCACTTAAAATCCCTTAGAACCCAACCCAACCCAACCAACATGGCATTTCCACCCAACCCAACCCAAACCACTTCCCTCGTATGGCTTTCAACCCATTTCCATCCATTTCCTAAACCCATTCCTGCATCCAGATAAGTTGTAAAACAAGGAAACCACATTCAAAAATCGGGTTCAGTCGGACTCAGACCCACTCCGGTCTGGTTCGCCAACATCTTCTCCATTGGTCTCATCTGGTCACCATCCACCGGAGAAGGAATCACAATTCCTCTCACTCTCACAGTCTCACTTTACCAATCCAATTCGATCACCAGCGCAAACGCCACTACCCATGGCCATGGCGACTCCACCACCACTGCCCTCCTCCCCTTGCCTTTCCCTCTCATCCATGGGTTTGGGCTTGACCTACCGTCTCGTCCCTCGTGGCTGCGTCTTCCTCTTCCCCTGCTCGACGCCAAGGCCGCCACGCCCGTAGCAGACGCCTACAACTTCAGCGCAGTTAGACCTCTCCGTGTTGCCGCCATGACGACGCTCCACTCTCGTGAGAACGGACGCGCTCGCCGCCGCCCGCCGCCGCCGCCTGCTCTCCGCGCATACGCGAGGCCCGCTAGAGAGGCCGCCGCGCCGCAGGGCACGACGGCATCCCGCCATCGGCGTGTTGCCGCTAGGACTAACGCTCTGCATGCCCCTATCGCTCTGCGGTGCCCTCCGAGCCTCATCGGCGCCGCACCGCTAACACCGGTAGCACCGATGTCGCCGGGAGGTGTTCTCGAGGTCAGACGCCTCATCGCTGCAAATTGTGACGACCACCGCCTTGGGCTCGCTAGTGTGGAGATTCGGGCGGAGTCACGGGGATGCGTGGCATGGGCGGCGGGATCTGAGACTCGGGTTATCGTGTGCCCGATTCGATCTGGAGGAGGATGGGAACACGACCGAGATGGCAACCAGGAAGGGAGAGGAGTAGGAGGGGACGGTGGAGTCGCCTGCTGGTCGGCGAGGGCGGCAAAGGACTTCTTGAGGCACATGAAGGTCTTAATTGAGGAGTTGAGGACGACTGGATGATACGACGAGTCGACGAGGCAAACACGAACCCAATTCTCTCCACCACGGGTTTAACCCACTGTGAAACCGAAACTTTTTAACCCAAACCAAACCATATCAAACCACTTTTCCAGTGAACCCAACTCAAACCAGACCGTTAGCCTCATCAACCTGCTCCCACCCACCCAAAGCCAACCCATAAGACAAACCAAACCATTAAACCCATTAGAAACCAAACCATTAGCAGAAACATGGGTCAAGAAGGAACGCCAAGTGGTTTTTTCAGTTACAATATCATCTACACTGCTCCCTTCAAGGTTACAAGTTTTCTGTTAGGAAATTTCCTTTTAGCATCTCTGGTTTACTTGGTTTGATGATTAACAGCAGTAGACGCAAGACTGATGAGAAAGTGTCATTCATGATAGGGAGTAAAGGTGCCAAAATGCTAATTATTGCTATATGAACTTCTCTGCAATTTAGAGTGTGTATTCTCTTTTCATTGTATGCAGTCTTCAGCTATTGGCATTGTGCTGATGCCGAGGCACGTGAAGACGGGAATGCAGTGGTAGGATTCAGGGCCTCAAATTATCTTTTTTCTTCCCACTTTGCGTCTCCTCAGAGTATCAATGTGAAAATATAGTGGCACGCACATTCGCTTTTTATATACACATGCATACATTGATGTTGCTTTATATGCATAAAAAGAATATTTCTATCACAAAAAGAACCAATATGTGTGTGAAAAATAAAATATTTATTATACGATTTAGGATTCTCATCTTATATTTATGTATCACCTCTTTTCAGATTCGCTGTAACGCACGTGCACCTTACTAGTATCTTAGTATATTACACTAGCAGCCCCTTTATTTAACTTTTTTGAAAAAATATTTAACTTATTTAATATTGTAGTGTTGCAATACCACACACCTTTTTCATTGTAGTTGACTTTTTGTGCGCGGTAGATTGAAGATTATAACGAGCCCAAGATCCAGTGACAGAGCCGAAAATACTCAAGTATAAAGATTTTGCTATTCTATATGAGCAAACTAAAACTACATAGAGGACTTCATCAACTATGGGGATCAGACTCCCACTAGTCCCCCGTCACGCTCTGCATTCTCAACATGGCACTCGAATACTCAATGCATGCATGTTAATTTTCTCTGATATTATTAATGCATTGGTATTTAGTTCTTCCGCAGCTCATCGAAAAGATTTCAACGAGATTACTATTGCTATACAATCCATGGGTTTTACGCCAAGCCCCTAACTAAGAACACGAAGAAATATAATAGGAAAATTCTTCACATGCTATAGAAAGTTAACTTGTTTCCTTCCGTGCCACTAAAAACGAGCTCCCCTATGTGCCATCGATAGTCTATTTTAACCCCTTCATGTCATTTATGTCGATTCTCTAACATGCGAAAAGACTATTTTGTCCATCTTCTTCCCCCCTTCCTTCTTCATTTCTTCCTCTTCAACCTCCACCCCTCCTCCTGACATTGGTCCCCTCCCTACCTCCCACCGCCGACGCCGACCTCCTTCCGCCATCGCCCTCCTCCCACCGCCAACGCCGACCTCCTCCCGACGTTATACCCCTCCCTCCCTCCCTCCCACTGTCGACGTCGAACTCCTCTCGAAGCTGGGCCCCCTCTGTACCTCCCACCGCCGACGCTGGTTTCCTCCTATCCTCCAGCCTCTGGTCCCCTCCCTCCCTCCCACCGTCGACACCGGCCTCCTCCCCTCCTCCGTACACTGGCCCCCTCCCTATCTCCCACCGCCTCCCAAACTCCCACCGCCGACACTAGGCTCCTCCCCTCCTCCCGCCACTGGCCCCTCCCTCCCTCCTTCCCACCGCTGACGTCAGCCTCATCCCCTCCTCTCGCCGCTGGCCCCCTCCCTCCCTCCCAGCGCCGACATCAGCCTCCTGCCCTCCTCCCGCCGTTAGCCCCCTCACTGCCTTCCTATCACGCTGCAGGAAATTAAAGGTGTGAGTGAACCTGCGTTTGATGCCTTTTGCATGCAGATCACGGATGCGACATGCATGCAAATGGACTAAATTTTTTTAAAAATAATATTATTTTAAAATATAATTACAAAAATAAATAGTCACCCAAAAAATTAGAAAACTAGGTCCCTATCGCCGCTTGAATTGGCGGCAGGACCGTGTTGACTCTTTGTCAAGTTGAATCTGCATGTGAAGTAAACATTGTTCCTGCCGCCACTCAATTGACGATTTAAAATATTATTATTATTATTTTAGTAATCCGATTGAAATAATTGTGGGGGAATAAATGGCAATTTTTGTATGTAATACATTTAGCAAATCTTGTTTGTATATTGTTTTTTTTTTTTAAACAAAAGAGTGGTGACAAGGTTGGTTGGTCCGTTTGTGATTTTCGTAGATTCTCAAGGGTACGAAATCTGTTAGACTCATAATAACATTTTGTGATCATCGTATGTTATTGTAGTGCGGTAAATTTCTGAAGAATTTTGTGAGGACGATTGAGGTAGCAATGATTCGTAAGTAGGAAGGTAAGTGATATTGCGATGCGTCTGGGAATTCATACACGGTGGGGAATTTTGGAGAAATGGTGCAACGATAACAACACGTCCTGCTTTGCAGAGATAGGTAACAACGACATATTGACACTGCAAATAAAGTTAAAGTTTGCAATTACGATACAATTAGTTTCACACTGCGTACAACAAGCAAAGTACTAACTGAAGTACAAGTTACAACATACTAGCATTTCTAATCTTATTACCACTACACACACAACATTGGCAATAACATATTACAACTGTCTGTGCTTTCCCGTGGTTGTGACCTCAACGTCCCCTATGTGGACTGCCTCGAGTCGGGCAGCCGGATGAGGTCCCCGCGGCGATGTCCGTAGCACCGATGTCTCCCTCATCACGAGGATTTCTTGTGGGGTATTTCTTGAAGGTGTGCTCAAACTCCCTGCAAATGGTGCATTTCTTCGTATGACGTCCAGTTTCTGCTTTGTCTATGTCATTCCTGATGTGCCGTACCTGTCACTAGCCAACCTTTCCGTTCAGCCTATCAATGTCCGCGGCCCAGATTAGTTGCTCCTAAGTCGGATGGCCAATAAAAGAGCCAACCACAGCATAACCATACATCTATGCACTCCAGGTTTGCATCACCTCCTCCTTGTTGAAATAATCAGAGAAGTACTGCCCGAGATGCTATGCCACTGTCGAATATGCGGCCATGACATGGGAGCAGGGCCTATGCAAAAGAAGGTGTTTGTTGCAAGTGCATACGCAACTAGCGCGGCGTAGCGTGCACTCGTGGGTGATTCTCTCGCGGTTCGTCACGCAGCGTCCATTGTCCCTACACATTATCTCGAAGCGAAGCTCCCTTGTGTCCATCTTGAATGCCCGGTGCATCTCACCCTTCTTTCTCTTCTCCTCCATATACTTGGTGATCATGGCAGAGTAGAGTACTCCGTTATTTTCCATAGCGAGCGACGCGTTGTTACTTCTGTCAATAAAGTAGTTTGTGGTACCGCGGAGAATTGCCTCCACGATACCAACCAAAGGGAGGCACCTTGTGCCATGCATGACCCAGTTGTACACCTCGGCTAGATTGGTTGTCATGACACCACATCGAGCATCACCCCTATCATGTAGCAACGACCACTTCTTCTTAGGCTCGTGCTCAATCCAGTCCGAAAAGTATTTCACCTACGCCCCCCGTCCTCCTCATCACACTGGGACCATCTGTGTGTAGCTGTGGCAATGCTTCGGGGGCCTGGTCAGTACTTGGGGCGGCCCTTCTCGCTTCCTCTCTTCTATGCGTCTGGGTCCGCTCATCCAAAATCTTCCAGAGTGCTTCAAACTTTCGCTGCTAGTTCTGGTTGCACAACCACTTGAACAGGTTTATCAAGTCCTTGTTATGAACTACTTGTAGAAGTTAGCACCCAAGTGCCTCATGCACCACCCGCCCGCAGATCCGCCCATGGAAGTGTTTCGTTCTTCCTTGATGTAGCCGAAGTTATTGCACTCAAAGATGTCCAGATGCCGATCATGTATGACGATACGTTGGGGACGGTCCTGTACAACAGAAATCCTCACATTATTTAGGAACCACAATCAGCTGTTCGTGTTCTCGCTTTCAACGAAAGCGAATGTCATGGGAAGAACTTGATTGTTCTCGTCCGTCGCTATTGCAGTCAGTATCTGGTATTTGTACTTCCTAGTCAGGAATGTGCTATCCACACACAAGATTGGACAACAGTGTCGGAATGCATTGATGCATGGACCAAAGGCGAAGAATGCTCGCCGTAGGACCCTCTTATTGGCCCACTTCGGATGCGTGGAATTTTGAATGTCGACATGAGTGCCAGAATTCCTGTCTTGTATGACTCGGAGTAGCCCGGGGAGGTTGTGGTAGGAATCCTCATACATGCCGAACTTTGATTTCAATGCCTTCTGTTTTGCCCTCCAAGCCTTGGTATAGCTAATTTTGTATCGAACATTGCCTCAATCGTCCTAATGATAGATCGTGGCTCAAAATCTAGATTATCTACGATCTTACCGCATATGAGGTTGGCGATGAAGCCCGATGATAGGTTCCGTGGGACCGTGACCGACCAAATGATTTACACATGTGTAAGGGACTACTATAGAG
This sequence comes from Phyllostachys edulis, assembly GCA_036346405.1. NCBI lineage: Eukaryota > Viridiplantae > Streptophyta > Magnoliopsida > Poales > Poaceae > Phyllostachys > Phyllostachys edulis. Next base: position 29,467 of record JAYEVD010000195.1, read on the forward strand.
CACTTCTAGTGGATGCCCCACTTAGGCTAAAATGCGCACTCGCCAAGGGCATCCTCTATGTCGCACTTCATGTCGCATAATCTTGGGTCGACTTGACAACTGTGAATGTGCGCCACCAACAAGGCCCGTGATTTGACCGCCTCGCACGGCTTCCTTTGTATTTGTACATAGCTCCTTACCGACATCGCTCGTCGCACTCCCATGACACACGGAGCCTTCGCTGACGACGAGGTTGTCGAACCGGTATGTGTTCCACTCGGATGGAACCGCCTCACGGGTCCACATTATTCTCGCCGTCGGATCCTTCTCCTTTGACAATGTCATGTAGCCCCTATCTTTGAGATCCATCCTTGCACTATGGCTTCCACCTCCTCACCCTCGTTAGTAAGTCCATTAGCTTACCCGATCAAGGAGCTCCTTCCACCGGGTCTTCATCGACAGACCAGCCTACTCCTGACCTTCGACCATTGTTTGCGCCAACTTGTGGCCGGAGTCCCCGACTTCTTCTTTGGCGCCACCATCTCTTTCTTGTTCAGCCATGGATGCAAGAGTTGAACTGGCGACTGAGAGTTGGACCGGTGCTAAGGAGTCATTAGAGTCCCCTGCTTTGCAGTTGAACTGCACAGTGCCTGCCGCCAGCTCAAACGCATTTACAGAGACTTAGTTTTGTAATTTTCTGAGCGACTATTTATTTTTATAATTATCTTTTAAATAATGTTATTTTAAAAAAATCCTGTGGACTCGGTCCGGTGCTAACAGCACAGACCGTCACCGGCTAGAGATCTTGCTGCACAGCTCAGGTCAACTGGTCCGTGCTTTAAATAAGTCCCACCTTGGGAGTTGGGAGGCAACGGCTGGTTCGCCGACGCCGCCACCTGCGTACCTTCAACTTGTCAGGCTGACTTTAACTTCCTTCTGATTAGCAGGGCTGGCTCTAGGGGGGCAGGCGAGGCGATCGCCGGGGCCCATGGAGCTGGTGGGCCCAAGACCATATAGGTAATTAATACATATAGTTATTGTTGATAATGCAATTGCTTCATTGACTAGTCGATTTGAGCAGCTAAAGAAATTTGAGAAAATATTTGGTTTCTTATTCAACTCGTAAAATCTGAAATCCTTGATGATAATGATCTACTAAAGTGCTGCACTACTTTTGTAGAATCTTTTCTCATGAAAACAAGTCCGATGTTGATTTGGATGATTTTTCTCTGAACTAAAAGTGTTATGCAGCATCTTTGCCGTAAGAATTGATGTCGCTAGCTGAGATTCTTCGCTTTGTTAAAGTCGCAGATTGCTATCCAAATGCCTCCGCTGTATATCGAATTCTTCTTAACTATTCCAAAGGATGAGTATCACCTAAAGAAGTTTCTCCAAATTGAAACTTTTGAAAAATTATTTGAGGTCAACTATGTCACAGAAAGATTGAATGGCTTAGCTATGTGCACCATTGAGAAGGATATTTTGGACTACATTAATCTCGACATCGTTCTTGAAGATTTTGCATCAAGAAATGCCCATAGACGGTTTTTTACAAGGCACTGAAGCATTACATTTTATTTGAGGTAATTATAATGGTTTCTATTTTTAGTGTTTTATTACACTATAGTTATGTTCTATGAACTAAACGTAACGCAAAGTAATTTGTTATTCGTACTATATATATACTTTAATATTTATATTAAGAACTAGTTCAACGGGTCTTATCTTCTTGCTTGCCCAAGGGCCCTTGAAATAATAGAGCCGGCGCTGCTGATTAGCCATGAGCGGCTCCACCCGTTGGTTAAGACGACTCTATGGACGGGTTCGGCTTCGATTTTTCTGGCTACAAGCTGTTCCAATTAAATGGACACCTTTCTTCGGACCCTTTCAAAAAAAGCCGGAATCTAGCGTGGGAAAACCGTTGCTTTCCATAATTTCGGTAGGATGGCTTCCGTGTTTGTCTTTAGAGTTAGAGAAATTTACATCTCTTTCTATATGTATATAATCTCAAATCTCACCCCTATCATCCCATATCCTGACCTCTAGCCTTACATTTTCTCCGCCTGCTCGGCGCCACTCGCCTCCTCTCCTCCTCCTTCGGTCCTAGCCTCCCTCTCCCTCCTCCTTCGCCAGCCTCCTTCACGCAGTGGCCGCCTCCGCCCGGTCAGCTCCCTCTTCCCACTGCTCGGCGCCGCCGCCCCAACCTCCTCTAGCCACTTTCTCCTTCATTTTTTTTTCTGATATAGATGAATTACTCACATAAACATTAAGATTTACTGATGTACAAATTTTCGTTAATTGTCGTTAAGATTTTTCAATATTTAGTTTAACGTTTTGTATTTAATACTTGGTGCAATTCTTACGGTCGTTAGTTGTCATTAATTATTGTTAGTTGTATTTAATTATCGTTAAACGACATCAAACAAGTTATTATTTGTCTCAAAGGTATTCCAAACATTTTTAATTTAGAAGTTCTAACCAACCTATATAAAAACTAGACTATCAAACATTACACGTCTTCGCTCAGCTCTTAAACCCTTTAACGCAGCTGGCAGGTGTACTTATTATTGCAATGGACTTGGATGATATTCGAGGTGTACTTATTTTCTCGTGTTAATGAAATGTGCATCCCCGCAGCCACTTCGGGAAAAAAAAACAGTATGCGCAGTGACATCACAGGTGAAGGACTTGGTCTATCAGTGTGCTTTTTTTATAACGTGCACATGGCCAGTCAAGTTATTGGCCGAATTGATTATTGCAATGGACTTGGATGATATTACGAGATGTGCTTACTTTCTCTTCTTAGGGTTGTTTGGATGGCTATATGAGTTGTACCTAGATGGGATAGTTTAAAATATGTTCTGGTCCATACGTTTGGTTAGATGAATGGAACGAAACCATCCGGGATAGGTTGGTTCAAGTTTAGGGAATATTCCACCTAGATATTGTACCGACTCGTTCGTCAAATTTGGCTGAACCACACGGTACGGAGGGACGAGGCGCGGTACGCGCTAGCGGGTGTTAGAATTTGGGAGAGAAGAGAAGAATATGGGCTAAATTCTTGATTGTATTGCAAGAGCCTAAGGGGCTATATATATAGTGTACAAGTGAAAGCATAGACTAGAAACCCTAGCTAGACTACAATTACATTATTACCCCTACATGACTATTACACTAACATGACTATTACACTACTACCTCCTTATCATTTCACTCAAACTCAATGCATATGCAATAGCATTGAGTTTGATGAGGACAACACTAAAATAAAAAGATAAATCCAAAGTCCGAGCTTGAGGATGTCATCAAGCATGCAACTCTAGAACAAAAATTTCTTCGCACTTCACACACGTAATGTCTTGATTTGGAGCCGATGAAGAGAGAGATGGAGATGAAGACGTGAACCAGATCTGCCCACCCAATAAGTAAGGTGATGGTGTCGAATCAAGCGCCGATTTAAGGCAAAGACGAAGAGATAGTTGATGATAACGACAAACAATGCCATTGGTCAAGAGTCGCAATGATGCTAAGATGTGTAGCAAGATGGCTACAAGAGAGGACTAAGAGGGCAAAGTTGCATCAACAACGATGATGGGTGACCACACTCGATCCAATAGACGGACCGCGGCAACCCGTAAAGGGAAGAAGCAATCGTTGATCGACAAAGGATATGATGAACTAGCAAAACTTCACTTAACTCAAAAAGAGATGCAATGGATTTGGATGGACTCGATGGAAATCAAAGAAAAATAGACTTAGGATACTAGCAAAGCAGAGATACTAGCATTAGCAAAGAAGACAAAGAGCGTGAGCTCATTCATAGGAGAAGTTGCGGTAGATCAAGCAAAGAAATGTGGTCGCTAGAGGAAGAAGTCGAAAAGGAGGTGCAAGCCGATAACTCCCCTTCTCTCGACGCACAATGAATCGAAGTTCGGATCTCGCCTCGGTGACGAGGAATTGAGGGCCAGCGACTCGATTGGTGGTGGAGGGATGATGACCACAAAGAGCTGATGAAGAAGACGATTTACTTGGGAGCAAGAGCAGAGCCAGTAGTAGAGAGAGTTGGATGACGATGACGACCAAGAGCAAGCAGAGCACTACAGAAGCGGCTGGTAGTGGAGGTGGAGCTCGGTGATGCCAGTGGGAGGTCGACGCTGAAGCGGCAAGGGCGGTGGCCGCCGCAGAGGCAGGCGAGCTCAGCTGAGAGCCTAGGGTCGCGATAGCTTGCACACCTAAAGGGACGCAGGTTGTGCTTGTTGATGTGGCGGCATCGTCGCCGAGGGTGAGGACCTCGCCTCGTCGACGTAGTCCACGCCGGATCCAAATGGGGAAGGAGCGCGGCGCGCCGCCGGTGCATTTACGAAGTCTCCTACGTGCAAGAAGACTCGACGACGCAGACCCGGGCGAAGAAGGTCCCACGGGCGGCGCAAGTCTCCGGCTGCTCAGATCCGGAGAGGTGGGATTCCGACGGCATAGATCGGGATCCGATCCAAGCGAGGAAGATGAGGCGGCTCCAGGCGGCGCTTTTCCGGCGAGGCTGCCCGGATGATTTAAGATGAGGCGCTCGATGTCGCGCAAGACGAAGGGCTGGTTTGAGAGAGGTCGCCCGGACGATGAAGATGAGGCATTCCTAATGTTGCGAGAAGACGGCAAGGGGAGGATCCATCCTCGCGCTTCCGGCCGGAGCAGAGGACATGGATGGCGGCGACGAGGATGGCCCGATCCCACCTAGATTTGGCGTAGCAGAGGAGTCGATGAAGACGAGGCGGCGAGGAGCGACGCCAGATCTCGTGACTCAAGGCCAGGATCCCAGATGAGGCGGCGACGGAGAGGACGATCCCACGCTCGCGATTCCAGATGAGGCTGCGACGGGAGGTGAAGATGAGGTGGTGGAAGACGACAGAGGAGCTCCGGATCCCGTCGGATCCGGTGAAGTGGAGGCGAGGCTGATCTCGGATCTCGCGCTCGTGCTTGTGGATCCCGGATTTACCGGCCGCTACTCAAAGAAAGATACCGCTAGTCTGCCGGTACTAATACTATTGACACTAATAAATGACTCTAAAGATAAAACGAGATTGATGTCGCTTGAGAGGGAGATTTCTCTCCGGGGCAGTAGCAGAAAGAGGATGGAGCTAGGTTATGAATCTAAGCTTTGATACCATGTTAGAATTTGGGAGAGAAGAGAAGAATAGGGGCTGAATTCTTGATTGTATTGCAAGAGCCCAAGGGGCTATATATAGTGTACAAGTGAAAGCCTAGACTAGAAACCCTAGCTAGACTACAATTACATTATTACCCCTACATGACTATTACACTAACATGACTATTACACTACTACCCTTAACAGCGGGACGAGGCGTGGTGCGGGTAGGCAGCACGGCCCAAGGGCGGCCCGACGGCGACATCATCGGTGGGGCTGGCATGAGCTAGCGAGAGGCAGAGTCTCGACGCCAGTGCCGTAAGCCCTATGGTGGAGAGGCGGCTGGCCTGGCCGGATCTCGCCGGCCATGGAAGAGGAAGAGAGGAGGGCGTGCCCAATGACAATAGCATCGGGCGCCGCCTCTACACGAGCCAACGAGGCGGAGCTCCATGACAGCAGCAAGTGGTCTGACGGGAGAGAGAGGAACGCCGGCCCAACTGGCGGCGGAGGAAGAGGGAAGAGAGGAGAGGCGGTAGCTCGGTTTGCTGGAAGAAGGAATGGGGAGGAGAGAAGAAAGAAATAGGGAAGAAGAAAGAGAGGAAGAGGTAGAGAGGAAGCTGTCGGCCAGAGAAAAGAAAAAGGGAGAAAAAAAGAGAGAGAAAAGAAAGGAAGGAAAGGAGAGAAAAAAGAGAAAGGAAGAAAAGAAAAGGAAAAAAAAAAGACAAGAAAAGGGAGGAAGGAAGAAAAGAAAGTTGTGGGTCATCCTAATTCATCAAACCAAATATCATTTTGAACCATCTAGGATCATCCTATCTAAGCAACCAAATAAAATCTTATATCATCCAATCCCACCAATAAAATATCAAACTTGTATCATCCCATCCACCCTGTACCATTGACATCCTATTCACTCTCGTTCACCTAGCCAAACACACCCTTAATGAAATGGTGTGCGAGCAGACACTTTGGGGGGAAAAAAGAATGCGCACTGACATGTGAAGGACTTGGTTTAGCTCATCAATTATATGTGCGCCTTTTTTTTTCTGAGACACAAGAGTTGCCTATTATATTAATAAAACATGAGAAAATTGTACAAAAGATACAAACATCAAGACAACAGGAACACCACGCATGTGGAAGGACCCTCAAACACCCAAATTTAAGCAACCTGACATGCTGAAGGCTAGGCAAACACCAACTAGCACAATAAACACCGCTAGGCTACCATGCGCATTGCCCTCCACCGACGTGCCACCGTGCGCCACCTCTTTCACTGCATGGGCACCGTAGGCTTTTTCTCCCCACACGGTGACTATGTGGTTTCTCTCAGAGATGTCAATAGCTTAAGCCCTCTCCGCATGGCGCACTGTAAGGGCAGAGGGCCATTTTTGTAAATACGAAACAACGACGGCTACATTTGCAATTTCGCTAGGAAAACACACCAGTACGGCCAAAAGTTCCTTCATGCACGTGAAAAAGCTAAAAGACAGCTAGATCGAATATGGGTGATATTTTTCATGTTAGGGTGGATTTGAAACGCATAAATTTCACTACAAACAGTCAAATTTCCGTAGATACGGTTCCTCACAAAAAAAATATTCCCGTAGAGGGGGGAAAGTTTGCGTTTCAAATGGGGCCTTAATGGCCGGATTAATCCGGAGGGTACGTTCTAGCACAGCATTCCTTTGGAGGCTGGGTTTGAGGTTGCTGAACGTCCGTACACATCACATTCGGCGCGTGAGAAATTACTATCACGAAGTTGCTTGTTTCGCCCGTCAGAAATCGATCGCCGTACGTACTGATCACGGATCTCAGTAATTAAAGATGGATATGAAATCTTCGCTGGTATGTCTTACCAATATCAGTGTTAGCTTGTTGGGTGCTCACCTTTTCGACATCATCATTTTTCCTTTAAGCTAGTACGATCGAGGTCACGATAGCTAGAAGATCATACGACGAAAACTAAATATCGAAAGATATCAACTACAAATATTTTATTATTTTATATAAACAAACTAAAAATCATATAGGGTGTGTTTGGTTGCTTGTATGTTCTCGCCCGATCCAGATATGTCATCTAGGCCGAGTCTAACCAGGTTGAGTGAATGCAATAATGAGTTGTTTGGTTGCCTGATTTTGTTGGGTCAGACTGTGCTGAGATGTTGTTTGGTTGCCTATATTTGACGCGGAAGAAGATAAACAATTTCATTTAGGCCGGTCACCAGATTCGCCACCGCTTAGGAGGGAAGTTTGCATCGAGCGTTTTCCTCGGGCCTGACCCGAGAGAGAATCTTGCATCTACTCAGTCAGACTTATCCACCCAATCAGATAATTAAACATCTAAAAACTTATATCTACTCATACGAACAAATTCTTTACGGATAACCAAACACACCTATAGATAACATAGAAGACCAAGGCTGCACTAGTCCGTGTCTTCGTCACCGACGATAGGGATGAGTACGTGATGGTTAAATGAGACGGTGCCGGACTATTTGGTCCGGCTCGCCTACGTCGGTACTGTCACCAGATGATGACACAGCCGCCCGATCAGATATCGTCGTTACCTACTCACAGCCGCGGCTACTCACACGGACACCAGCGGCAGGAGCTGTCCTGTTACTGGCTACCGCTTGACACGTATCCGTCCGTGTTCTAATCGTTTCCCACAGCGAACCCGGCCCGGGGGCATTTGCACCTGAGCTTGTACACACGCATGCACACTCCCAGTCTGCCACCAACAAGTACTTTTCTCGGCTAAGGGTCTTAAAAAAAGTAGATACAAATAATTGATGGTGAGCTTTAAAACAACCTCTTTGCTTTAATAGCTATAATTGTAACAATATAAATCCATAGAATCAAGAAAAAATATTGATGTACACAAGTTATGTTAGAGGGAAAAATTACGGCGGTGTAAATTAATCAGATATAGATTTGCAGCTGTAACATTTTTTTTTCTTTCTATTTTTGTGAACTTGTAACATTTTTTTTTCAATCATATATAAGTGACCAGAGTTCGATTCTCACTGACCACAGATTGAGTGGGTTATTTGTGTGAATTTTTCACTAAAATTGTTCGGGATTTAAACCCGTGACATATGGGTCTTAAGCCATAAGATAATTACTCTAGCCAATTATTCCCACCCCTCTAAAAAAATAGAGTCATGCAACACATAACCGTTTCTTCTCCTTGCGAGGGAAATAACTGTGTTTTTCAATCTAACAATGAAATTACACTTGTGATACGGCTAGTCGGTAGAGAAGAAAATGTGCACTTATATATACTGGAGACAAATATTGAATTAGCAGGTACGGTTTGTTTAGTACAGAAAGAGTGGGACAAAGAACGGCGTTAACCGTGAGCTCGATTCACGTGGTTAGGGCATGTTTGGTTTATGATCTTAGTTAGCCATACTAACATTTTGGCAATGTTAAAACCTAGGCAATGCCAATAACTAGAGAGGGGATGGTGTTTAGATCGTAGCTATACTAATTCATGGGCAATATCGAAATTGATGTGTTTGGCTTGCAGCCATGCTAAAATTTGCCAAAATTATGAGTGGCATGTGGGTCATGCATGATATCTTTTTTTTGCAACAAAATATGTCAACGTGGATTTTGTTTTGTTGATTAAATGACAAGAAACATAATGGTTCATACGGATCATAAATCGGATACTCGGTTTAGAAAATATCATCTTTTGAAACTGGTTAATCAAACCATTAATACATTTAATGCAACCAACCCCTAGCTACCACGTCACCAAAGCAAAGAGCTATGGGCTGCCAAAACACGGGATTCGGCCGCCCGGATTTACCACACAAATGAAAGCATGAAGGACGCAGCATTACCAATTTTTTAGTAGTACCAAAATTTGGCAACAAACTAAATCATAGCCAAATTTTATGAGAATTACCGAAGTTTGATTTGATTCGTTTAGGTTCCAGTCCAAATAGCCCCTTGAGCTGGGGCTTCCCACGCCTAGTTACCCACCATCGGTAAAAAAATGATTTTTTAAAAAATAATATTATTTTAAAAGATAATTACATAAATAAATAGCCGCCCCAACAAATTACAAAAATGGATTCGTGGTTGGAGGGCGCATTTGCACGATGACCTTTATCTTTTCGGGATTTGCTTCGATCCCTCATACAGAGACCAGGAATTCAAGCAATTTTCCCGAAGAGACTCCAAACACACACTTCTCAGGATTGAGTTTTAGGTGGTGTTTTCTGAGGTTGTCGAACGTCTCCTGCAGGTCTGAAACATGATCAAGCCGTTTGATGCTTTTTACGACTAGATCGTCAACATAGGCTTCCAAATTTTGGCCTAGCTGAGGTGAAAAAGTCGATTGCATCAAGCGTTGAAAAGAAGCACCAGCATTTTTTAGTCCAAATGGCATTTTGACATAACAAAATATACCAAATGGAGTAATAAACACGGTTCTTTCTTCATCTTCTAGACACATTAATCTAATGGTAGCCAGATTATGCATCTAGAAAACTTAATGTTTTGCAACCAGCAGTAGAGTCAACTAACTGATCGATACGAGGTAAAGGGAAATCATCTTTTGGATAAGGTGTATTAAGATCAGTGAAGTCAACACACATTCGCCACTTGCCGTTAGACTTCCTAACCATCACATGGTTGGCCAACCACTCTGGGTAGTCGACTTCTCTTATAAAGTCTGCTTTAAGTAGATTGTCCAATTCTGACCTTATAGCATCTCGTCGATCAGGGGCAAATCTCTATAATTTTTGCTTTACGGATACTTTGTCAGGACATAGAGCTAGCCTGTGCTCGATCACTTCCCTGGGGACTCCAGGCATGTCAGATGCTTGCCACGCGAAGACATCTGCGTTTGCCCAGAGGAAAGTGAAGAGGGCGTCTTCCTACTTGGGGTCGGAAGTATCCCTGAGATGAACAGTCTTAGAGGGCTCCTCCTGATCCAGGGGAACTTCTTTGGCGTGGTCGTTCGGCTTAGGTGCAGCTTTAGGCTTCGACTGCTTGGTCGAAGGCTGCCCTTTTTCTTCCCGAGTTGGTATCTGACCAACTATCTTGAGGGATCGGCGGTCACACGTATGCGCCATCTTCTTATCACAATGAATTATGATTACTCCTTTGGGACCTGGCATCTTAAGACATTAATACCCATAATGAGTTGCCATTAAGAATTTTGCCAAAGCTAGTCGTCCGAGTATGGCGTTATATGCCGTATCGAAATCGACCACATCAAAGGAGATCTTCTCTGTCCTGAAATTACTTGGTAAAGCAAATGTTAAAGGAAAAGAAACTTGACCAATGGGTTTGGCCGAAGACCCTGGTATAATACCATGAAAAGAGTATCTTACCGGTCTTACCTTGGTTCTGAGTACTTGCATCTCGCCATAGGTATTCGTGAACAGAATGTTCAACGAACTACCACCATCAATCAACACTTGATTTACTCGACAGTTGTTGATGGTGGGTTCGACCACGATCGGAAAGCGGCCTGGTCGAATCGAAGGGATCAGGCAGTCAACCTTCTCGAAAGAGATGGTGACCTCCGACGACTTCGGTAATTTATTGACAAGAGGAGGGTCAATGGAGTTTATCTTATGCTTGATCGCTTTAAGTCGCCGCTTTGACTCAGATGCCGATGATCCCCAAAGATGTGCTCGATGGTGTGCTCAGATCTTGAAACGACATCTCCTTGTTGTCGTCCAACTGTGTACGACCACTAGCTTGCCCTACCTCTTCGAGGGTAAGAAGTGGCCCTTTGCCGTTGTAGTAGTCCTCGAGTTTTCGTTGGAAAACTTGGTAGTTGCGAAGGTCATGTCCTTCCTTTTTATGGAAAGGGCACCACCTAGACTTATCGTTCTTCCGTTCGGGGCGCTTACCTTTGCCTCGATCGGAGTATTGTTTAAAACTTTGTGGCTCCTTATCGCTTACAGCCAGGACCTCCTTAGAACCATTGGCTTGAGGCTTTTGGCCCTTTGCCTTGTTCTTGGATTTCTTGGTATTTTTATCATTCTTTTTGCTACCTTCGCCAGCCTCTTGAGGATGCTTGTCATCTCGATCGATGATTTTGGTCCACTCGACTGCTTCGTCAGCAGTCACGTACCGATCAGCCATCTCGAAGAGTTCAGCAACAATAGTCGGAGGATGTAAAGCGATGTCCTCTGTGATTCTTCTGTAGTGGTCTCCCTGCTTAAAGACTCTGATAACAGATGAGTTAGAAACCTCAGGAATTGAATTGCGAACCTGACCGAAACGCCTGATGAATTGGCATAATATCTCGTGGTCGTTCTGTCTTATCCTGTGCAGGTCGTCCTCCTTCCCGGAGTGATGGTAGGTGCCCTGGAAATTGGCCAGTAGAAGGTCGCAGAGGTGTTGTCATGAGTAGATCGACTCGAGTGGTTGGTTTAACAAGCACGATCGAGCGAACCCTTCGAGCACAATCGGAAGGTAATTTGCCATGACGCGCTCTCCTCCTCCTGCTGCTTGGGCAGCGGTCGTGTAGAACTAGAGAAAGTCGATGGGATTTTGAGATCCATCAAACTTCTCCATATTCCCTGGTCGAAACCGCCGTGGCCAGTGAACTGCTCGGAGGTTAGGCGAGAATGCTCAACATCCGGTAATCACATCGTAACGCCTCCTTTGTAGGAAAGAGGGGTTGATGTCGCCAGGTGATCGTACTCGACGATACCTAGCAATCGGTGAATCTGACTTATGATAAGTCTCGATCCTACGAGGGTAATACTCCTTGTATTTTGTCTACTGTTGCAGACCTCTAGGTCGGAGTGGTGAATGATCACCTTTCCTGGGAGCTTTTTGATCATCAGGCTTTCGAGGAACCCTTTTCCAATTTGGGGAACGACACAACTTGTGGTGTTCTCCATGCAAATGAAGTTATTCGAACGATCGAAGTCGATGGAGTCGTGATCGCTACAACTTCCATAATGATATCGGCGGGGACGTTCGAGCTTGCTCATCGTGCTTCATAGCCTTTGTGCGATCTTCGGCGAAGAGGTCGTAGCCAAGTGCTCGGGCAAGTTCTCGAGATGGGTTCTCGAGCAGATCGTTGATATGCTGAAGTTCCTGAGCTTCTTCTGACTGGTATTGAGCGTGCCCAAGCAAATTACTCTGAGCTGCTACTTGCTTCCGTCGGATTATTTCAGAATCGTCCATACCTAATCTTTGAGCTTGCCTCAGTAAAGTGCGATGATCTCAAGGATTTCTCGCACAATCATTAGAGTTTTGACTCTGTTCATCACCGGAGGTGTCCTCGCCATTGCCACGAGTGGTCGTAGGGTGTGATCGTCGGGGAGCGTTCTCAGTCTTGTCTCCAAAAGAGTTATTGCTACCTGAGGGAAGGACAAAGACCTCCCGTTGATGATCTCCACTTGCGCTTGAGACCTCCTCGCACGAGGAGTCATCGAATGACACCATCTAGCGACTTAGAGCAAACCCCCCCAGGAAGGGGAATTCCGGGTTATAGCCGTCTCCGTCTGTAAGTGAGCCCTACGTTGGGATGGTCGAATTCGCGGGAAGAGCGTGTTTGATCGCATCCTTGCCTGGGCTAACCGGAGAGAGAGAACCAACAGGTGCTGATGAAGATCTGGAATTACGTCTTCCAAGAGTTGTCGCGTCAGGTCAGACTACCTCAGGTGGATTTGAACATTCGGAGGGAGAACCCTCATCACGCCTCGAGTCCGCCTTTGGGACATCCTTGATGTGGTCTGATTGACCCTTGCCCTCCGAGAAAGCCGGTTCCTCATCCGACGTATTGTTGCGGGGATAAGGATCCTCCTCAACTCCATCGATGGGATGGTCTCTGGAGAATGATCCTCGAGGCTTACATCACCATCGATGATGCATCACCGGCTCGTAGTCGAAACCGCATCCATGTCCATATCTCACAGAATCGGCCACTGTCGAAAGCAGCTTCTCGCTCCACTCTCCTGCCATGAGAGCATGAGAGTTTGGAAAAGTCGAAGGAAAACTGATGACTCAAGATCCCCACGGTCGGCGCCAACTGTTCGTGTTTTAGAACCGAACTTACGTAAAGATTGTTTGATTCGGGGGTTCCTCTAGGCTCAAAATCACACAGAGATGGAGACACGGGGATTTTTATACAGGTTCAAGCCTTCTCCTGGGAGAATAATAACCCTACTCCTGTGTGTATGTATTGAGTATGCTGGATTACAAGATGGAGCCAAAGGTTAGAGTATTGTGCTTCTAATTATCCTCGAAGTGTACCGTTGTATCTCTAGTCTAAAGGTCGCCTTAATGTTTCAGATCGTGGAGCCGTTACTGGAGGTTGTTATGGGAGTAGTAATGTTCCCATGTTGCCAGGTAGTGATCACCATAACAAGGAGTTTAAATCGTGCCATTATTCCAGGGAATAACAGCGTAGTTTACTACCCCATATCCTTAAATATGGTGCGAAGATTCCTCGTCGATCGGGCCCACATGTCCAGTAAGCCCTATCGACTAGGTATCTGGTCAGAAGAGCTACGACCAGGGTGGTGGTCGAGAAGAGCTTATTTACCACGCATCGATCGTAGTAGAACTTACGATCATGGTATAGTCGTAGGAAGACTTATGACTATGGGGTGGTCGTAGAATACCTTACGACCTCCAGCTTCTCCCTTATGAATAAGGGGTATACTCAAGGATCATATGACATCATTATTATCCATAATGTGAATTACAAATAAATAATTAAATGAAGATTATTATATCCTCGGCAATGTCTTTACCGGCTATCGATAGCGGCTCGTGTCCCAGCGGCGGTCGGGATAGTCACAGGAGTTGTTCGCGCAAGCCCAGTAACGCATGCCTAGGCTGAGCCGGTGCTTGGACTTGAAGAACTTGCATTTGTCCCTGCACCAACAGAGGGACAAATCCCCTCAAGGGTGTTATGGGAATGCTTGGTTGGGATGTTCGTAGAGGTTGCTCACACGGGCGACGCCCATGGGGAGGTGGCCTCCTAGCATGCACCCTTTGTTCCTCCTAGGCCGCATACTCCCTTTGTAGTTTGTGGATCTCCTCCAAGTGCTTCTCCATCTAAGCGAGATTGTGCTGAAGTTTTGATGCAGGAGAACCCGGTGTGGAAGATGTAGTACTTATATGTCGGTAACGGAATCAATTGTAATTCGATTAAAGGAAAATCGCGTCTGTGAGGCAGCGGCCCTGACTCGTTGGGTCACGTCGCTGCACAAAGGTGACTCATCGGGTCACGTCATTGCGCAAAGATGACTTGTCGGGTCACGTCGCTCCGCAAAACTGACTCGTCGGGTCATGTCGCTACGCAAAGCTGACTCGTCGGGTCATGTTGCTGTGTAAAGCTGACTTGTTGGGTCACGTTGTCGGGCATAGCTGCCCGGTGTTGTTACTCTGAAAAGTAAGGGGGGTGAAGGCATAGAAAGAGGGTGGTGTGGGGTGTCCCGATGCAGAATCCCTCACGTGGTCGTGGTTTGCATGCAAAAAAGAGTTATCCAAACACGAGACTAGCATGATAATAGTTGTACATAAATTAATATTTACATGGCCTAACTGATATTTGAAGGAACAAATATCTAATAGCGGCCCCTCTTGGTTCACACCCCGAGTGTCGACCCTGGCCTTGCCCGGCGATGGTCCGAGTACGTCAGAGGATCAGGCTGCGAGTAGCCTGAGGTTGTGTCGCGAGGGGGGGGGTCCTGCGTCGGTTGGGTCGGTCTCGGTGCACCATGCAGCTGAGAAGCCCCCACGAAGAGCTGGATGCCACGCTGGTCCAAGAAGAAGTCCCCGGAGCATGCCTCCTCGTGCGACATGTAATCGTTCTCTCAAGACGATGGTTGATCTGTGAAGCATGACGTTACACATGTAATCATGGCGAAAACCACGAAAAAGGACGTTACGCGAGCAAGCAAGGTGGCCATACCTGGTGGCACGAAGACGTGCCCCGACAATTGCACGTACTCCTGCCCTGCGTGCTGGTGGAGCTTAGGACCTACTAGAGAAGATTGTCGTTAGTAACTAGTAGGGTCCAAAATAAAGAAGCATTACGTTATGCATGTAAACATGGCAATAACCACAAAATAGGACGTTACGCAAGCTAGCAAGGTGGTCATACCTAGTGGCACGAAGGTGTGCCCCGGCGACTCCGCGTGCTCCGATCTTGCCCCGCGTGTCGATGGAGCTCAGGACCTGCAAGAGAAGATTGCCGCTAGTAACTAGTGTGGTTCGAAATAAAGAAGTGGAAGTGAATGTCTCATGCTCACCTCCAAAATGTCTAGTGGTGCTCCCACCACGGTGCCAGGACGACACGCCCGCCACGTCCGGGGTAGGAGCCCATGGGCGTGAACCACATTTGTTGATCCCTCGTCCTCGCACTGGTCGGTCCACTGGGTCCCTCGGCGTGTGACAAGTGGCAATCTGGATGCCTCGTCTCACCTTCTCCCATGATCCACTGTAGGACCTCCCTGGTGTCCCCTAGTGTCATCTGTGCGCGAGGCTGCCAACTCGAGAACCTCCCGGTGTAGATCCGTCTGCACAAGTAATCAACAAGTTGGAAACCTAAATCTTGCAAATTAAATATGAATTAAGGACCGTTCAATACGCTCGAGCAGGTGGATCGAGGAGTCCGCCGGTGGGTACGTACATGTCGCGCCGCCGCACCTCGTGGTCGTGGTGGGTTGCACAACGGCCTCGCCTCGATCCGGGCGTACACTCCATGTGCTCCTCATACATCCCGGGGTCGTAGGGAGCATCCTCCTGGACGAGGTCGTCTAGGCCCTGAGCTAAGCCGCAACCCAACAGGACATCTTGTCCAACCAAGAGCCCGTGCCACGTACTCCCTTCCTAGTATATCTGTGGACGGCAAGACAATTATTTGGTCGGCACGTAACGCACATTGTACGAAATAAGTAAAGCGTGAACTTACACGTGAATGTGCATCGCGTCCCCCATGGGGATGGGACCTTGTTAGCCAAAATATACCGGACCCCGTGTATAATGCACTACATAGTGTCAACACGGTGGCCATAAATGAGGATAACAAATAAGGGTTTTGACCTCCGTCGGAATGAACGAAGAAAACTTCAGTGGAGATCGAACTAGCGTCATGAACCGCCGCAGGAGTGGCATTCATGGTACATTTGCAATTTAAATATAAGTACTAGATTGAAAGCTCCACGAAGATATCGCCTAAACAAGCACCAAGGTCACACAGCTCCCTCCGCATGTACTAGTACACGCAGTCTCGCTATTCAATAGTTTGTTTAACACTCTGTAGAGGTTGTATACTTTACCCACAAGATACAACAGCTCGACAGTTCGAAACTTCATCTCGACATTGCGGTATGCTTAGCGCCACAGACACACTGGGCGGAGTGTAACGATGTCCAAATGACCTCCGGGTGATCCGTCGACAATTGATCGAACATCGCAATGCACTCGGTAGGGCCCTTGCGCAGCGATTAACAAGACTTCCAAACTCTAGCCTATCATTCCGCCAACACAAATCCACCATAAAAGTAGGTGACTGTTGGTTAAGTGGAATATAACAACGGAAACTTATCACATAGTTCCAAATTGTGATTACATTGCAAAAATAATAAATGATCATGCAAAAAGCATCTAACTACACTAGCACCAACTAAATAAACCAAACTAGGGTGACAAAAGATTTGGCATACAATTAGCAAGGAGGTCATAACAAATTGGACATTAACATCCCAAAGGCATGCAATAATTTAAATCAATATAACTTTTTAAAATGTTCAACATGATCAAAGGTATAACTTGCCTTGGAAAAGGTCTTGGTATTGATCTGGGTCTTGAGATGCTCCTTGCTCTTCAAAACCTCCCGAGGAATCAACGTCTACTACATAAACAGAAACAAACAAACAAAACAAAATAAATAAAATAGAGGCAAAACAAACTCCAAAAAATAAATAAAAATCTCAGATAGGTAGATCTTGAATTTAGATGAATTTAGAAATTTGAATGGGCCCAATCGGAGTTCGGATGCAAAAGATATGGGCTTTGGAAGATTGAATTTGAATAAAAACCCTAAAAAGAATTATCCGAATTATTCTTTAATAGAAAATCCGAATTATGACATAGGGCTGACGTCATCAAAGGGATTTCGGCTGGAAAAGGATTAAAAAGAAATTGATATTGAGGTGGGGCCCACTGTCATAGGGACGGTGTACCGTGGACCGAGTTTATGGAGATCGGATCTAAGTTTGTGGCCCGGGTCTGGCGATTGGGATCGGCGTGGCCACGTGAGCGACACATCGACAAGCGAATGACATTACGCCATGCGTGGTCGCCAGTCATCGATGACCTCAACTCATGGCGACTCTCACGGGACGCGGCGACAACGGCCGACGACGCACGGGCGGCGAGGTGAGTGATACCAGAGAAAGTCCACCCTATTGCGCACACGCCGGTACCACCTTGGCTCGGGAGATTGACGGTGCTCGCCGGAATTGCCGTCGGAGCGGAGGACGACGAAGAGCTTTGTCGGGAATGGCAATCAGTGGCGCTCCAGGGCAACCGAGAGGTCAACGAGGTAGCTCAGGTGACGGGGAAGGCGGTGGTGTGATCCACGAAGGCAGGGCGACGTTGGCGGCGGCGAATTTTGCCTACGGCGGCCAAAGCCCTAAAACTTGAAATTTCGTAGGCCAAGAAATTTGGAGGAGAGCGAGGTGGAGTTTGGTGAGGAGGCACAGACGGTCCTTGGGGTCCCTTTTATAGGGGATCAGCGCGCCGGGATAAGGAAATCCCCAAAAGAGTCCGAAGCGGCTATGAGATTGTTTTAGACATAGAAGCGGATAAAGGATGGGATTTGATCTGATTCTGGTGCGGGGAGATAAGGAAACAGATTCCACGCGTCTTCTAGTTGTATTTTAATTGGAGATTCGTCCCGCCCACTCTGATTCGAGCTCTTCGCATGGCGACCATTGGAATGGCTTCGGTGAAGGAGGAACGGCGGAGGACGACGCTTGATCTTGAGGCTCACTGGCGCAGTACAAAAGAAGAGGAGCGCGTCTTGGGCTTAAAGGCTTGCTTGGTAGCGGACTGGCCGGAGCCTGAGGGAAAAGGATCGCCGGGGTGGCCGGGAATAGGATCGAGCCAAGGAAAGGATTCGGCCCGAGACCAAATCCGACATTTTAAATACTTTTTCTTTTTAATAAAATACCAGAAATTCAAATAAGCAATAGAAAATAGCAAATGAACTTGGAAAAATTCCAGAAAAATCTGAAAAATATATCCAAGCCCAAGGAACCCAAATAAATTAGTTTTGACCATTGTTGACGTTGACTTTAATCATATTAAATTATTTTGATGTACAAAGTCCATATTAAGCTTTGGATTTAAATTCAAATAAAATCCAAATGGTGAATTTTCTCCTACTAACTATTTAAAGGATTTTTAAAGCTCAGAAAATTGGGATGTTACAGACCTCCTGCCGCAGACCGAACTGGCGCATGACCCGCTGCACCTGGTACTCCTCCACGAAGACATCGTGCACCAAGGCCCTCCGCATGTACTAGTACACGTAGTCTCGCGTGCACAGGCTCGACAGTCCTTCGGGCGTGCGTGCGTGCACCCTCTCCTGAGTGTACGGTGTCCAAATGACGTGGTCATCCGTCAGTTGATCGAACATCGCAATGTACTCTGGGTAGGACCCTTGCGAAGTGATTGACGTGTAGGTGACCTATGGAATATAACAACGGAAACTTATCACCTGAAATTGTGATTACATTACGAAAAAATAATAAATGATCATGAAACTAACTCGTCGGTGGCACCACACCATGCCCATGGTCGACCAGTCCATGACGCCGTCCTTGGCGTACAAGCTGACCATGTACGCTCCCAAGTCCAATTGTGGTCGTCCGATCCGGAAGCGCTCGAAGGACCACAACTACAGAAGTAGCGGGCATCCGGAAAGAATGGAGCTATCCGGGCCGGTGGGCGCGTCGCCGACAAGGCACGAGACGTCATGCACAACATGATCGAACCCCGTGAAATTTGGATCTCGCCACCGCCAATTCGCCCGACTCACATGCATCATCGACATAGTGCTTGTCGACGATGTTGTTGTGGGACCCTAGGAACATGACCCACTCGAACAGCCACAGCAGGTAGGCCTCAAAGTGCCTCCTAACAATGACATAGCCTGCGTTCTCGCCATATGCTCGGGTTGCAAGAAGACATGTGCACATCAGCAAGGTTCACATATGAATTGATGCAAGAGGACAATAGTTACGAAGATCGATCCACTCAACGCCCGGCGCAAGGGTCGTCTTCTTGAACTCTGGTACCCATTGCCCGTGCAGTAGCACATCATGGAACCTCGCTAGGAGGTCCGTGCGCCATGTGGCCAGTGCAAGGTGACTCGATAAGGAAGGTGACGTCCTGATGGGTCGGCGCCATCTCCCCACACGAAAGGTGGAACATGTGCGTCTCTGGCCTCCAGGGGTCAACCAGCGTCATCAGTAGGGCCCGGTCGTATGGAAAATGCCTAGACGTACGACCAGGACCACGATCCTGGTCATCCTCCCACGTCGCCTTCACCATCCTCGCTAGTGGAAGGAGGGTTGCCGCTCTCAACCTGCGTCGAAATGATTAAGAACAAACGTGACTGCACGCAAAGTAGTCAGATCGCGATTGAGTGCATGAAGGTCAGAACTACACGTACCTCGGAACCCCACAGGTGTAGCCTCCATGCGATGCGATGCGCGCGAGGTACAGCAACGCGCCAAGCTCAATCAGTGCCTCGCCCTCTGGGGGGTGCATGGTACTTTGGCGGCTACGGTGCATGCATTGTCAAGACTACGAAACATGTACAAAAACCAAATTTCCTACTTTAAAAATAATTTTTAGCATTAACAGAATAATTACCACACAAAATTGTAAACCAAATTTAAGCTACTCAGCAATTTAAACATATTTTTAATACGGTCTTCTAGTTTAGAGGATATTTTTAAATATGTTCTAAGTGCAAATATAAACAATAAACAAAGTTCTTTCTATTTTCTTAGTTTCCTAGTTTAAAATTAATTTTTGACATTAACAATATAATTACCACGCACAAATGGGAAGCTGAATAAAGCTGGAATTATTTTTTACATATTTGTAATAGATGTCTTCTTATTTCTACAGATTTATCCTAAATCGTTCGAGCGTTGTAACATTCATAACATATGCACGACGAACTACACTATACACGGCTCAAATGATATAGTACATAATTTAACTATAATTATCTAATCTACTGAATTCTATGTCGCAATTCTACAAAATTCTATGTACTTAATTCTACATACGACATTCTTTTAATTTTTTTTGGAGCGGCTATTTATTTTTGTAATTATTTTTAAAAATAATATTATATTTTTAAAAATTCTAAAAAAACAACCGTCCGAAACAAAGCCTGAATCGGCATAGGAGCAGGCAAACTAGGTAAAACGGGTGGACTCATCTTGCAAACACGCACGGCACGGCACACCACACAGTGCGAGGCCTCCTCGCTTGATGTGTACCACGATAGGCAGTGGCGGAGCTAGGAATTTAGTAATAGGGGTGCACACTTTAAGAATAAAAAAAATCTCATACGACACATAAATAATTTCATAAGTCCAACATAATTACACAAAAGAGTTTGAAATTAGTTAATAGTGCAATACAAATAGTTCAAATAAAATCTTACATGAATAAAAGAGTCCTAAATAGCTAATGGAAATCACAATACCACACGACGCGATCTCATTCCTTGGAAACACTTGGTGACTAAACAATTATTCAATACTTGATCGTCCATACTATTTCTCAACTTGTTCTTCACAAGATTATTGCCAAAAATACTCTTTCAACGCTCGCCGTTGCCACCGGTAGAAGCAATACCAATTTGATAAGCAAGTACACCAACTTGTAAATGTCATGCTTCTTTGTTTCAACAAGCTTAGTAGAAAGCTCACCGAGATAAATCTATCATCACTTCATATATCATCAATGAAGTTATCAAGTTGGAAAGAAAGTCTCATTAAATCCGTGCTTGAAAAATCATTGGGATAAAAGTTGGCCACATGAATTACTCCAATGAACCGCTCACATACTCGTCCTTCTTTATCAACATAACGCAAGCAAAGAGCAAGTTGTTCTTTGTGAGATACATCACTACACTCATCAGCTAGAATTGAATAGTGATCATCACCCAGGAGCATTGCAAGACAACCTTAGTAATCTCCTCATTGTTGTTTGCAAGTCATTCCAAAAGTTCAAGAAAATTCCCCTTTATTGCTAGAATTTGCACTTTCATCATGTCCACGACATACTAGTCCTTGACACAAAATAAACCTCAAGCATCTAATTGAATAAGTCAACCTAGAAATGTGAAGTTGTTTGTCCTCTTCGGTTTGCTTCCTAAGAGCTTGAGCAATAGATGTTCTAGGTTTAACAAAGAAGTTGTATTTCTCTTGGGCTTGATTATACAAATCACAGGACTACCGATTTATTA
This sequence comes from Phyllostachys edulis, assembly GCA_036346405.1. Lineage (NCBI taxonomy): Eukaryota > Viridiplantae > Streptophyta > Magnoliopsida > Poales > Poaceae > Phyllostachys > Phyllostachys edulis. The sequence goes on from JAYEVD010000195.1 coordinate 51,087, forward strand.
CCTTCTGGGCTTTTGGCAATCTAGCCGCCTCCTAGCTCCCCTGTGCCTGCGACGCTAAGCAATGCCGGGCCGATCAGGCGTCTGGCGACGCCCCACGCCGTCGCCTCGGCTCTCGCTTGCTGACGACCCTAACTCGGATCGCTGAGTCTCTCCGCCACCGCCTACACCCAACGCCCTCCTTCACTGCTCATCGCCTGCAGCCTGGCTGAGACGCATAGACGCAGAGTGGTCGGCGCCCGGCGGCTGTCTGTTCTCTGTGAGAGGCTGAGAGCTAAAAGAATAAAGATTAGAGACTAGGTCACTTGAGAATTTGAGATAGAGAGTTAAGGGCGTAATTGGTGGGCCACTGGGCTGAAAGATCACATGATGGCTATTGGGCTTGGCCAGTTGGCCTGGACTCTGGTTGCTACTTGCTAGTTGTGCATTACACAGTATTAGTCCTTGCTAATATGCTATTGGCAATGGAGTACGCAGGGCGAAAATGGAGGGGGTGCTAGTGGGATAAAGTTATCATGAGGTGAGCTAGCAAATACACATTTAAATATTATATGTAATCTAAATTGATACGTAAATTATGAGAAACAAAGTTAAAATGAGAAATACATTAAATGTAGTACCTTAATAATAGATAGCATGTTTCGAAAGTCTAGAAATATTCATAAGTAACAATCTTAAGAACAAAATTAACAAGATTTGTGATGCAAATAATAGCAGAGGAATCGGGAAGATACCAAGGATACGGCGAACAGAGCCGGTACTCCAGCCCCCTCGCGCCCCAATTGTGGATCCGCCGCTGGCTATTGGTATACTAATGATACCTCATACCTAAGTAAAAAAAAAATACAGATTTTTTTTGGGGGTGCCTGTGCACCAGGGGCACCCCCCTACCGCCCATGACGATAGGTCTCCTCAGTTCGTTGCATGCCAATTATTGCGTAATGCCGCTAGATGAGTACTAGCGCAAGTAGTTTACAAGAGTACTACTAATGTTATACTAGATTGCTGTTGATAAATCAACGCATTTTCTTAGAGTATCTTTAGTGTATTAAACCGATGTCGATTCAAAGTCATGTTATGTAAGTATTTTAGGAACTGAGCTTGTTTTTCTCTAATGTATTGAACCGATTTCTACTAATAATTGGGATCCACGTTATATTAAAAAACCATAAAATAATAATATTCTCTCTCAACCGCACCTCTCCTATATAGTTATTTAATACTCATATAAGTTGTTTAATATTTTGAATCAACTTCTAAGTAGAGTGGATTTTATACTAAAATATAATATTAGAGAGGGTCAACAGCCATGCTCTGGCTCTCCTGTAGTCCTTTCTTTCTGCTGTTAATCGTATTAAAAGATTGCGCCTAGCCTTGGTCTTCTAGTAGCTAGACTAATTTATGATGGTACAGTCCCTGTACAAGATGCTCAGACTGTAAGAGGTTACTTTCACGAGGCATGAGCTGAATGGACAAGCAGAGACAGAGATGCGAAGATGCAGGGTAAAGAAGACCCTGTTTGTTTAGATTTTTTATCTGATTTAAAAGCAAAAAAATTCTAAACCTAAATAAAGAGGTGTTTTTTTTTATTCGGCTTATAAAAAGCTTAAGTCATTTTAAGTCTAAAAGCCATAAGCCATAAATATGATGCTTTTTTGACTTTTGTGGAATAGAATATCTCTTTGCTACCGAACTTCGTTAAAATTACCCTCAAAATACCATTGATATATAATTGCAAACCGTTTCATTTTTTTAATTGTTTCCGATCTATTCCACCCCTTCAGTCCCCAACCCGACGCCTCCCCCTCCCGTTCCCCATCTCCATCGTCGCTGCCTCCCATCTCTCCTCCTAACGGCGCCGCCTCGCATCTCCCATCCCCATCGCCGCCGCCTCCCATCTCCCCTCTCGACGGTGCCACCTCCCATCTCCCCCCCTCCCGACGGCGCCGCCTCCCATCTCCCCTCCCGACGGCGCCGCCTCCCATCTCCCCTCCCCATCGGCGCCGCCTCCCATCTCCCATCCCCATCGTCGCCGCCACCCATCACCAACGTCGCCTCCCGAGGCTACCGCCTCCCCTGCACCGACTCCGCCTCCCGACGCCGCCATCGCCTCCCCTGCACCGACTCCGCCTCCCGACGGACGACGCCTCTCCTCCTAGATTAAGGTGAGTCCAAATGAGTTTTATTTTTGAAATGATCCTTGAATTATTGATCAATGATGGTATGGACTGATAAAATCGCACACAACACAATGTAGTACTCAAAACATGACTGCTTTGTGTGTGTTTCGTATCACAAAGAGGAATTTGATCGCTGCGGTTGTGTCGGCATGAAGAACTGTCGTTGATTTGGTTATGATAAGTTGATTGGAATCTGCAAATATTTCGGAGATCCTTATAATGGCATGAAGAGCTTTGTTTGTGCCAGATTAAGATGACAAACCGGAAGCTGATCACAACGGTAGTATGATAGCACTTGCACAATTGTTTGGAGAGCCTCCCTGCGGCTTAGCTCAGTAAAATATGTAGAAGGATATGCGGCTGGCTCTTTCCCTGGGAGATGAAAACGCCGTCTCCATGCCAGTGGCAGCTACTGCCAATGAGGTGTGCTTTTCTCTCCTTCCCACCGCTCCTCGCGAAACATAGCAACATGTTAATTAAACGCATGACTGTGCCACTGAATTGCAGGCATTCAAGAAAGCAAGAAGCTTGGGGTTAGGGGACCTTGACTTTTCGGCGGTGCATGAGGTAATAAAAGGCGCAGGTGGTTCAGGCCAAGCGTGAGGGATGAAATTCTGAATGCTCCGATCGTATTGTCCACATCGTCCCCATTGCCATGCAGATTTTCAACAATGTCTTGTACTTCGTCCAAACCTCGTAGCTTGGCATCCTATTGATGTGTGTATTCAAGATTTGATATCAGAGTGCACGATGTAGTTTTAAGTTTGGAATTAGTTGTCAATTCATGAATGAAAATGCCATATTGCTCTGCTTCTTGAAGCAACTTTGTCGTTATCATTTTGTTTTGTCATATGATTTTCCTTGCCAAGTCTAAAACTGAAATGTTAAGGTATAAGAGTTTATGCCATTTATATGCTGGGGTTGTGGCGAGTGTTAAGAGTCAGCATCTACTTGGGTACCTAGCGTAACACTTCGTAGTGGATTTGGGTCCTCTGCCATTCTGTAGTAATGACACGGTGTCATTAGTTATATCGACCTAGACCGTCTGATGAAAAAAAATGCATGACATTTGTCTGGTACTGTAGTGCATAGTGTTATGTAGCAATTAATCTAATGAGCCAAAAACCGCACTAGCACAAGAACAATATAAACCCATAATTTTTCAACAGGATTCCACTATGAGCTATATCTATTTTGTTTCATATGTACAAATACATGTATCGTCATATTTTCATATCCCATGAAAAAAAATACCCTTAAAGGCATTTCAGACCTTTCATCCTTCACACACAACTCAATAAACCAATATTCTACAAAAAAACCTGATTACCAAACAACAAAATTTGACTTAAAAGCATAGAGACTTATAAACTGATTAAACCAAAAACAGACTTTAAACTATAAACTAAAAAGTCCAAACCTAAACAAACAGGCCTATAACCCGCTTACCGTTGTCGTAACCCTGCTAAAAACTACAGCATCCACATCACCCTGTCACATTGTCTCCTGTATAGTAACGAGCAGATTAGCTAGAATAATTCACCGATGCTTTGATTTGAGGCCAGTACCTGTCCCTGTTCAGCGAAAATTCTATCAGTGTTGCAGGTAAGAACCATGTAATTGTCACGCTGTCCAGTGAAAACATTAGAAAACAGCAGTGTTGCTTCGAACACATAAATCTATCGCTCCCCGGTCCACTTCAGAGTTAAAACCGATGCAGCAATGTAAATTCTTCGGAACTTCTCTGACCTCTGTGTCGTAGAGGCGGTCTATCAGCCCCACGATTTAGTGAAGACCCAGCAGGACCACTGAAAGTCAGGTTCAAAGTGCGTGTCAGCCGAAGCAAAGGTCCCCAAGGCACCTTTCGCATAGTACAGGGGTGCACTAAGAACAGGACGAAAGACGTACGAAGGCTGCCGAAGGTGCTAGACATTGCCACCCAAGACGGGGACTCCGAGGGCCCTCGTCCTAGGCCACCTCGCAGGTGGCAAGGGGGCTCAAGGGGTCCTCGCTCGGGAGACCCCCGCGAGGAGCATAGGGGCGCAAGCCTGTCAGTGAGCCAGAGAAGCATAGACACGGTAGACTCGGTCCAAGAAGGACTACCAAGCGCTAGGGACTACACCTAAGGAGGCATAAGGACTCTGTAGCCTCTACACCTAGGGGGGCCTTTATAGGGATAGACTTATAATAACGTGTACCCCTCTTATCACTCTATAAATAGGGTTTTGCCCTATGTAATAAAGGAGGATATTTTTCAAGACAATAAAGTCATATTAATATACTTTGACATTGTTCTCCTATATTGAGAACCCTTGGGTTTTCTCCCTTTAGCATCTACTGGATACTCGGGGTCCCTCTCATACTGTCTAGTTTTGTGGCTACGACACTCTAAACTCTAAAGTTTGAAGCTAACCTCGAGGAGTAATCACGTAAAGCATACCAGTTCATTGCTTCACAAACCCAGACTCCTCAACACCTTTTCCACGACACAATTACAGATCATATCTCTAATGTCTTTGTAGCGCATAATAATAACGGTATATCTATCTCTGACCCTAAGCTGGCCGTTTCAAGAGGCAATTATGAAAGTGAGCTGAAATAACCCAAAATTTCATAATTTCAAAAGTTTTTGAGTTTTTGGCCTAATTTTGTATTTCTTTCCCAATTCGGAAGATTTCCTTTTCTTTACGCTTTTCCTTTTCGCAATTTCGTATTCCCAACCCGAAGGCACTTTTTCCCCACGCACCTTCCCCTGGTCGTCTTCCTCACCGTGTCACTTCGCCGTTCACCTGTGCCGTGCAACCGCCTTCGTCTTTGTGAGAGCCGCCGGGCGATTTAACTTGTAATGCTTAACTCTCCAATTGGTCTTAACATCACAAATTAAATTTCCACGCTCTTGGTGTATTATGTACCTCCCAGGAGCGGTACACATACACCTTCACAAACATAGCATCAATTCTATACACAAGTATTACAATACCGAAATCTTCATAATTTACAACATAAGGAACATACAAGGTTCAGTTTCATACATAGGGCCGACCGGCCAAATAGTATGATAAAATAACAAATACGCGGCGGAAAACAGTGAATAAACTGAAATAAAACCATGAATTAACCATCATCAAAGTCCCAATGGCTTGCTATAACCCACAAGGCAACCGATTGGATTCAAACCATAGCAAATCGACGTTTCCTGCACATCTTTCTTACCCGATTAGTAAATAAAAGCAAACAGTGAGTACACGAATGTACTGCAAGACTTTACCAAGCCTATACATAGCTACATGCAAGCTCTACACAATGGAGAAGGCTATAGGGTTCATTTTCGGCACAAAGCAAAATTTCAATTGAATACAAGTAGTAGATTTAAATCGCAAGTGAGCAAACATTTTTAATACTTCAAATAACAACAAGTAATTAACATGAGACAACAATTAACAACAATAGGTGGCTGCCCGTGCAGCACACAAACATAGCATGAGAACCCACTCTGAATACCTCCCGATCAAGTTTTAAGTTTAAATTCTAAAATGTTGAGTATAACTCTTGCAAAACCTAACCAAGCGTGTCATAACCAAGAACATGGCTACTCAAGTAGATTAAACCCTGTAGGGGTATACAACTTTACCCACATGCCAGACCGCTCCTTTGCCGAGCTATCGAACACACTTCCGAAGGTATGCCGGCAAAGCTAAGTCCTACGAGACATTTTTCAATGGTATGCATTAACTAAGAGCCACCTATATGGGTAAAACCCTCCGTGAACCTTCCTTGTGTGTGCAAACAGGCTCCCATGGAGGACACATATGTTGTGTCAGAGTCATCGACCCATCCTAGCAACTGCTGATGCTCCTCAGGTGAGGGAACCTACCCAAATCCCACCCCGCATATTCCCAACAACAACGGAGTATTTTCTCCCTAATAGCTACAACTTGCGACTCATAGTTAACACACCCCAAAGTACTAAGCCAAGAGGAGTTCCCAATACCCTCATGTGGATGCACACAATAATGCTTAGATAGTGTGACACAAGATGTTCGATCCTTGTTGACTCGGGCACAAACCACATATCCAATAACCACACCATCAACTATTTGCCCAAGTCCAAATCGTTTATTTTCAGTTTCAGTTTTCCAAATATGATAGCACAGGGTGCTGGACATAGCATAGTAAAAATGATTTATGTGATCAAGGTTATTGACAAAGTCGACAACTGCCCAATCTACCGAATGCTAAGCATCAATCGAATAAGCATAAATAGACCATATAACATCCACCGGTCTTTAATCCACCAGCGGATATATTAACTTAGGATAGTGGCAGTGGATGAACAATTTAGGGAATTCGTGCAATACGATTAACTAACTCTAATCGACAAAATAACTTGACAAATAAAGTATGCATACATACAGCTGCAACACAAGATAATAGTTTTGAATATAATTGGATCAACATGCATCAACGGATGGGTGCTTGCCTTTGCTTGCTGGTACTTTGGACATTCTCACGAACTTCTCAATTGCACTCCCGAATCATCGTCATCTAACGACAAGAACCGACAAAGCAAAAGCATCGAATAAACACCAAAATTCCAAAAGTCTCAAAATTTTTTTTGAAATTAATACATAAGGTATATTATGATTTTAGCTGAATATAGAAAAAATATTTGATTTGGAGTTTGTATGTGAGAGTTATGCCCTAAACGATTTCTGCCGGAAACAAAAATCAAGAAAAAGGCCTTCGATTACTGTAGCCGATTTTAATTCTTTTCACGAAATTTTGTGGAGTTGTGGTGAAGATAACTTTTGCATGGCTTGAAAGATAACAAAAAAGTTATGAACAACAAAAATTGAATAACCTCATTTGGAGTTCATATGAATTTTCTATGCATTTTCAAAGTTAATTGAATTTTCATTGTAAAAATAGTTCTTTTCTGGATTTTCCATCGCATTAATTACTTGGTCATTGCCATGACATTATCTCACTGACCTATTCCAAATTTTACTATTGTTCATCCATCTTACTAAGCATTTGCCTAATTTAAGTATTCTCTTGATTAACTAGACATTTGATGGTTAACTATTTATTTGGAATAACCATTCTCTAAAACCTGTTTTCATATTGATTTGCTTCTGTTAACTTAATGACCAAAGCTAAACTGAAACAATGAACTTTCTAAGTACCTACATTAGAAACGTTATTAGCCTATTATTATTTAATTATCCTCATATGGTCCTCTCTGTTCATATACCTTTACAAAAGAAAATTCTTTTGTACTTAAGTGTTGCTAGTTAAACTTCCTCCAAAAATCAAACTCCTAATTTGTTAACCCACTTGAGTGTCCTAACTAACAGTTATAATACTACTTAGCATTAGAAAGTTGGTTTTTGCAAGAGGGTTCCACTGACAGTTCAATTTTTTTCTTCTAATCATCACCTTCTCTGTTCATTCATCCATTTAAGAGAGTGTGTTAACTAAACTTCTTACTAATCCAAATATTCATTTGTTAAGAACATTTTTGAGTGATCAATTAGTTCCAAATTAAAATAAAACATGCATTTGTTAATTACATTTAAACATGCGTGAATAACAAAATGTCATGCTTAATATGATTATGCAACATGCACAAGTAATATCAGAACACGGTAATGCAATTAATCACTAAAGATTTAACCGCAGCACTAATCGTGCAAATCGCCACCGGGCGTCGTCAGTCGTTGCCGATCCCACGTCCGCTCGGTCTCTCGTCCGTGTCTGCCGTAGTCGTCGCCGAACTTTTATGTGTCTCCCTCGGCCTCTCATCCGTGTCCACGTCCATGTCCACCATCCTAGTGCCGCCACATGCACCGCGTCGACCTCCATCGCTGCTCTCCCTCTCGGCTCCTCCCTCGACGCCGCGTCCTTGGTGTCGCACAGCCACATGCATACCCGCCGAGCTGCTGCCTCTGCATGCATGCGCCGTCTTTGCCGACGTCGTCGAGGCCGGCCGCATGCATGCACTTGCCGAGCCGGCCGTGCATGGCATGCATGCACCACCGTCGCAGCGTGCCAACTTGACGTCGCTGCTGCTGTGCCGCCTTGGCGCCATCGTCTTTGCACCACCTTGGGCTCTCGCTTCACCGCGCTAGGCTGGGCCGCCACTATAGCACCGCCTTGACGTCGCATCACGCGCCTTCAGCTCGACTGGTGCCGCTGGAGCCACGCCACCAAGGATGCCACTTGCTCGCTGCTACATGTACAACATGCTGCCAATGCTTGCCGCTACTACTCCCCCAGCCCAAAATCATTGCTACTTCTTTCTCTTCTCTCCAAAACACTCAAACGATCGTGCATGCGAGAACTACTTGGAGGAATGGAAAGCTTGATGAACGCAACGGTATAACATGCATAGCCTATTTTTGGGTTTATGGATGACATTGGAAGGAGAGAAGTGGATGAAATGAACATGTGTTAGCGAAGAAAAGATGGTGTTGTGTTGAAGAAGATGAAGTGGCAGAGGGGTGGTTGGTTCGGCTGGGACAGCAAAGAAAATAGGATGGAATGGCTCGGATGGGAGATGGCACGGGAATAAAGTGTAACATCCCAAGTTATGTTACCAAAAATAAAAATTAATAACGTTATTATTTTATTAGATTTTCTGAGATTTAAAAGAGTTTTATTGCTTTTATTGAATTTCTTAAAATTTAAAAGTCAATGATAGATTTTATTGAGTCTTTAGGATTTTCTTGGATTTAAAGTGAAAAATAAAATTTTAATTAATTGTTGGAATTTTACGGTATTTAAAAAACTTTTCCTATTTTGTAGGAATTAAAAATAATTTATTTACAAAATTAAATATCAATGTTAAGTTGGAAATATTTTATTGAAGTCCAAAATAACTCTAGGAATTTCTGTGAATTTTTCCATTATTTTTGGACTTTATTTAATGTTTTCTAAAAAAACCTATTTGAATTAATTTCTATAAATAAAAAATTCTCAGAAAATCAGATTTTGGTTTTGGGCCTAAACTTCCTCCGGCCCACGGCCTTTTTTTCCTTTTCTCCTGCACTGCGCCCTTTCATTGTCGTATCTTTCTTTCCTCATCGCATAAGCGGGTCCGCTCGTCGGCCTCTCTCTCTCTCTCACCCAACCCCCCTGTCAGGGCCATCACTCACCTCCCTACCTTCCCCGACGCGACTCCGCCATTTCCGCCCACTCAGAGCTTCTAGAATCCAGCTAGAATCGCTCGCATTTGTCTCGCCTGCCCTGTCATTGTTATCCTCTTATCTCCCACAACTGAATCAAACCCGATTCTATCTCGTATCGCCGCTGGAGTCCTTATCTCGCCGTCGATTCCAAAATGAACCCTAACGGCTCATCGCCAATTCAGCCACCCCCGTGCACTATAAAAGGGCACCCTGGGTACACCTCTAACACCTCATCTCATTCCCTCAACTCTCGTAGCCTCCCGCCGTTGCTAGCCACTGGAATTTGAGGTTTAGTTCGCCGGCCGCCGAAGCTCTCACCGTTGTTTGCCTCGCCGTTAGTGATGCTCTTCCACCTTCGACCACACCATCCTCATCACCGCACCATGGGCTACCTCAGGTGCTCCTCTACACCGCCGAAAGACAACCGGAGCAACCTCGCCGCTGAAACCTGATCATCTTCGCAGCCTTCGTCCTCGCCGCCGGCCACTCCATTGTGCTCCACCGCCGCAAGGTAACGCATAAGGTTCAGCGTCATCTCCTCTCATTTTTGCGCACCTTCGTGTAGCTCACCGTGGCACGTAGTGCCGGCCACCATCAGGGACCCGTGCCCCTCCTGTAGTCGTAACTCCTTTCGACCCGGTGGTCAAACTCATTTCAACCAGGTGGTGGAAACTCCCTCCTTTCGACCGGATGGTCGAAACTCCTTTCGACCAGGTGGTCAAACTCCTTTCGACCAGTGCAGTCAAAACCTTTCGTCGACCAATGTTGTCGAAATCTCCTTCTGACCACGTGAAGTTGAAGGGATTAACATTACTTAAAAGACGAATAGTACTCGGAAGATGAACAGTACTTAGAATAGGTGAATAGTACTTGAAGAAGTGCACAGTACTCGGAAGAGGTGAACAGTACTCAAAGAGGTGCATACTACTCGAAGAGGTGCATAGTACTCGGAAGATGAATAATATTTTCGTAATTCTATCATTTCTTGTGACATCAAAACTTCCGGATGTTCGTTCTCCTTCATACGAACTCCGATTCCGTCGATTCTTATTCCTAAATTCATATAAATTCAATATCTACCTTATAGAACTTAAATTATTTAATTTGGAGTCAATTTGAATATTCATTTGAATTTATCATATTTATTTTTAATTTGGCTTATTTTCATGTATAGATTTCGACGGCTTTGGAGACTCAAATTTCACCACCGTTTGAGAAAAAAAAAACTAATTTAGCAAGACAATTTACATCCTTTGATAATATTTGATCCTATTATTTTAAATTATTTAAATTCTGTTTTAAATTATTACTGCATGCGTATTTATATTCAAGTATTTTAAATTCTTGTTTTAAGCTTTATAGTTATTCCCAATTCCATTGTATAGCCAATCTTATTATTGCATTAGCCATTCTTTGATACCTTAGTAAAAATCTAGTTGGTACACTTGTATGAACTAGAACATGTCGAAAAATTATGCTTAGTCAATGCTTAGACCAAAAATATTTGATTGGGGAATTTTCAGCCAAAAATCAAATATGGTTCAAATTGCATCCATAGCATTGGTGTGCCATGGAAGTTTGCAAATGATTTTAGAAAATGAAATAAAATCAAAAACTGGTTTAGACTTGGGCGAAACGGATAGTTGGTGGGTGCAGGTTTATGCACGGGCTCAATGTAGTGAATGGTTGAGGCCTAGGGATTATTTTGGAAGTTGCCCAGTCAATTAAGGACCAGTTTGCGAGTTGCGGATTGTAAATCCCTTCCATACTACCACAAGTTTGGTATAGGACAGACCTGGCTAACTAATTTGCAATGTTTCAACGTGGTTGTGCCATCCGGTTGTGTGGGTGTCGTGAAGACTTATTGTTAATACTCACATGGCGCAAGAGGGGTTTATCATTTGGTGCAAAGCTTACGGTGGCGAGACCTTAGCGGGCATAACTACTTTGGGATGGCGCATTGTAAAGCCCTTGTGATAATCACTTAGTCGCACACCTTCGGAAGTGTGTCAGATGGATATTAAAAGTTGATTATCTTTTGTGGGTAAAGTTGTACAACCTATGCAGAGTGTTTATCTATTCGAATAGCCGTGTCTACGGTCATAGACATGCTGAGCAAAACATTTCGCGGATTAGACTATGATTTTGTTTTAAAAATGGTTTGACAAAATGATTTCATGGATGTTTATTCCATGTGGGAAATTTGGGCAGAAAGCCTGATGTAAGGGGGTTAGTCCTTCACTATTTGTGTATGGAGGTTTATCCTACACTTGAGAATTGATGAAGCAAAATAAAAGTTTGACTTTTAGTTATAAGTTAAAACTACTTTGGAACTTAGTAAATGTATTCAAACTTGAAAATGTTGCTTTTGTGCAAATAACCCTATAAGCCTACCTTTGATAATATCAATGCATCCATTATAATCTATTATTGGGTGTAACTTACGGAGCACGGTTGTTTGTGCTTACCCTTGCTTAATGCAAATAAATTTCAGAGGAGAAGGACTTCGCTACCGGTGTGGATCGTGATGACTAGGCCACTTTTGCCTGTGGCAGATTAGCTGGACTCTACTACGTCTTCTTTGTCTTCTGTTGTGTTTGTTTATTGTTGACTTGTAAGCCTCTTTGTAATAAACTCTGATATTTATTAATAAAGTTTTGCGATTTATGGATGTTACCATATCTGTTTACTGTGTACACTAGCTACTGTTCCAAAGACTCATGTTGAATTACACAGAGGACTTGGGGTCGTACTCCCGGGTCTGACATAAAGAAATGGCAATGAGTTGCTTTGGTTGGGGTAAGAGAAATAGGGAGGTGGTAGTGGGTAGAAAATGAGTTCGGTTGGGCAACAATGAAAGGGGCAGTGGTGTTCTGCTGGGAAGGAGGTAAATAGCAGTGCATTGAGTTGAGGATAAAAATAGGGATGGGTCGTGCAAGCATTTCGTCTCCGGTAGGTCGGACCGAAAAATAACACGACGATACTAATGCATGCATAATGACATGATTTTTGGTGATGCATGCGAATCAAGAAATCAAAATAATTAAATTTAAATGCAGTCTTTCAAACCATTCGATTTAATATTGATTATTATTATTTTTAATGTAATCTTTTAACTAATTTGATTTGGTTTTAAAATCACCTTTTAAATAAACACGGGAAAAAAATTAAAACACAGTCAAATATTATTAGATTGCCAAATTAAATATTAACATCCTAATTCGGAAAATCGGGGTGTTACAGTTTTTAGAAAATTCATTTCTAGGATTTGGAAGACCAAGTTTTAAATTATTTGTTTTGCAACAAAAAGTTTTTAAAAAGTCCAAAATTTCACAAATGCACATTAGATGCTTAACTAATCCAACTTAGGGATCTTGGACTGTTACAGTCTTCGTCAATGTCTTCCACCACCTTCGCCCACGCCACCTCACTCGCCACCTCACCCCTGTTTTCCCCCTTCCTCGACACCGTTTGCACACAACCACACGCCGCGCGCGCCTCACCCTGCTGCCATCACCACTGCCTCTCCGGGGCTATAAAAGCCCGCCCATGCATGCCTTCAACATCATCCCCAACCACAGCACCTCCCCTAATGTCCCCTTCCCTTCTAGCTCCGAGCAATTGCTTCAATTTCTTCACCGCTTCTCTTCTTCTCCGACGAGCCAAAGGTAAAATTCATCGCACTCATCCCTCCCTTTTCCTCCTAACCTTGTCTCTAGCACCACCTCACCACCCCAAATGTTTCCCCCAACTTTCCCGCCCCTACCCTCGCTGCCAACTCACGGAATCAAGCTCCACTGTCGCACCTTTTTTGGTCACCGTTGCTAGAACGACTTGGTGCCTCTCAAACCCCAGTGCCGCCACCCCTGAGCTCCCCTCCGCCCTCTATTGCTCAAACCCCGGCCAATTTGGCCGGAGCACCACCCTGTCACGCCGCCAATCTCCCTTCCTTTGGCCTTGTGCCACCACCGCCTCCGTCCCATCCCGAGCCTCCACCGCCAGCACTAAACCCAAAAATGGGTTGCGTATGGTGTGGAGATGCTTCAACACCACCAGTGTCGCCGTCAAATCACCGGATCCGCCCGGCCTTGGCCATGGCGTCGGTCCTCGCTTCTGAGTGCGCCTAGCTCCAGGCTAAGCGACTCAAGCCACCTTGCCCTGGGCCTGTAAGGCCTGGCCTAGTGGGCCGGTAGCCCAACAAAGGCGTTGGGCTTAGCCCAACACTATTCTGACCAGTCCAACACTATTTAGTCGGCCCATTACTGTTTACAATCCAAACTCGATCCATTACTATTTAGTCTTAACTGTTCAACCATTTACTGTTCATGAACACTAATCTGACACTATTCATCAAGCTTGTACTGTTCACCTGAACCCATTTTCGACATAATATACCAATTTTGACTGTTTCGAACCCACAAATCCTATTTTCCACTCTGTTCAACCCAATCAATCACCCAATAAATCCTTTTCATCATACTATCGTTCTATTTTATTTATCTTCCGGATTTTATTTTACTTGCATGTTGTTCTTAGCTCGTTTCCTGTTGAGCCCGGTTATTTTATTTGGATTATTTTATTCTGTGTTAGGTCCCAACTTCGACGATCAAGCTCCAGAAAACGTCGGACAAGACGAGTTAATAGAAGACTTTGTGCAAGGAGGCAAGTAGCATTTATTTGATCATTTTGAACTTACATTTCATGTATTTATATTATATTTTTGTTGTAAGAATAATTTATCCATCACACTAATGGGGCCCGCCTGGCAGAAGACTCGCGTACAAGTACAAGAAGTGCAGTAAAGCTCCTAAAAGACTATTGTACCCTCGCTTGTACTCATAAGTGTAGCTATCCCCAAAGGGGTATTTTGGTCATTTATGCAGGCTTGGGGCCTATAAATACCCATGTATCCCTCCTTTCAAGGGATGACTCTCTTGAGCAATAAAGCAACATGTTCAAGCTGGTGAGCCCTCGGGGCTCCCTCTCCGAGTAACCCCGTTGGCTCACCGAGCGGAGTAGAGGCGGTCCTCTCGGACCCCGAACTGTATAAATCCTCGTGTCATTTCTTACTCTCGTGGGCGAGGGCCGTTAGGCGACCGCGTCCACCCCTCACTCGTGTTTGGTTTTACACCTACAACATTGGCGCCCGACCGTGGGGGCGTAGCTAATCGATGAAAGGCTATGTCTCCTACCAAAAAAATACTCTAAGTCACGAAACCTCCTCCGCTCACGGAGGCAATGATCTCGTGGGCGACCCATCCGCTCTTTGAAGGGCCCCGGTAGAACACCCTCGTGGGAGATCGGGGCCATCCACCTCGGGATGGCAACGTCCCTACATGCCTTTGGGGCTCCCATGCGCACCTCCTCCTTTGTGTGAGTCAATGCGAGGCCCGGCCAAGCGGCGAGTTCAAGCACCCTCGCGCCCGGAAGGCTAAGGATTACGAGGCCAACCATCACCCTCGGGGCGCATGATGTCCATATGACACAAGCAATGAAGGCTCGCTCACGAGGGCTGCCCCTAACAGCTCTTGTTAGGGGATAGTCCCGACATATAACTCTCGTATGGGCTCTCAAGACACTTTGCCTCCAAGAGATTTCACCCTTGTGGTGCGTAGGACGTACGACCTCCGCGGTCTCCCCTAACAAAAGTCCATGGTGGCTTGGGCGTCCGTCGCCTCCACCATGGCGGCTCATCCTCTTGGACCTAGGGCATGGCGACCACTCTCGTGGTGCGTGGGGCGTCGACCTCCGCGGTCTCCCTAACAAAGTCCATGGTGGCTTGGCGTCCGTCGCCTCCACCATGGCGGCTCATGTCTCTTGGACCTGGGGCATGGCGACCACCCTCGTGGTGCGTGGGGCGTCACGACCTCCGCGGTCCCCCTAACAAAAGTCCATGGTGGCTTGGGCGTCGTCGCCTCCACCATGGCGGCTCGTGTCCTACTAGACTTAGGGCGTGGCGACAAATTTGGTCGATACCAAGTTGATGGATGTCTTGAGGACTCGTCCCCTTAGACTCAGACCCCGCAGCCGAGCGACCTCGGGTCCCCGCATGCATAGCTCTATTGCTTTGCAAGGGTTAACCATTCTCATGCATTCCCGATCACCACAAAAAAAAACCCACCTAAGGGGTTAAAGGGCTCCATCGCCCTCATAGTTCGGTGCCCCACGACTTAGCCTCGTGGGTGCCACCGGTGTGCTGTGACTTCTTGTCGAGACACACGCCCAAGGTGTCCATGAGTTAGCCTCATGGGCACCTCCAAGTCCACTGGGGGGGCACCATCCCTAGTGGCCATTCGGTGCCCCGACTTAGCCTCATGGCGCCCATCCGTCTTTGTGACTTAGTGTTGTGGGCACACCTTCAAGATCTACAGAGTTAGCCTCATGGGTGCCTCCAAGTCCTTTGAGGGGCTACCACCTGTGGGTCATTGGTGTCCCACAACTTAGCTTTGTGGCCACCCCTCTGTTATGTCCATGGCGTAGTCTCATAGCTCGAATCATCTACCGTCGACTGGCTCGAATATTGATCAAGGACTATCATGCTGCGCATAAGGCTATCACCTCGGAGATCTTAATATCTAAAGTGATGGGACTCTACTTGTCCCCGACAGCGACTTGATCAATGCTCATGTTAAGCGAATGTTATCTTCCTACAAGAAATAAGTGTTGATCATTCTCTCTTTCTGCAGAGATGCTCGTGTTATCTACTGTCCATAGCGTTTCTAGATCGAGCTGCGATGATTCTAAGGAGTTCAACCGACAACTCTCATCAATCCAGCGGAGCAAGAGGAGGACAACCGCCTACATAGGCTTCCTTGACCTTGCTTGCTTGACCTCGAAGGCTATGCCTCGGCTCGGTGGCCTCGCGTCCAAGACTTCGCCTACTTAGGCTTCGGCCCGGCCTTTATCGGCCTCAAAGGCTATGCCTCGGCTCGCGACCTCGCGTCAAGACTTCGCCTACATAGGCTTAACCCGGCCTGACCGCCCGGCCTCGAAGGCTATGCCTCGGCTCGTGACCTCGCGTCCAAGACTTCGCCTACTTAGGCTTCCGCCGGCCGCACCGCCCGGCCTCGAAGGCTATGCCTCGGCTCGTGACCCCGCGTCTAAGACTTCGCCTACTTAAACCCGGCTTGACGCGCCGCCCGCCTCGAAAACTATGCCTCGGCTCGTGACCTCGCGTCAAACCGCCTACATAGACTTCACCCGGACGCGCCGGACCTCGAAGGCTATGCCTCGGCTTCGGCGACCTCGCGTCTAAGACTTCGCCTACTTAGGCTTCACCCGACGCCTTGCCCGGCCTCGAAGGCTATGCCTTGGCTCGGCGGCCTCGCGTTCGCAACTTCGCCTACATAGGCTTCACTTCGATGCACTGCCCGCCTCAAAGGCTACGCCTCGGCTCGCGGGCTCTACATCCATGACTTCGCCTACAAGGCTTGGCGTCGTCGCCCGCCTAGAAAATTTGTGCCCGATAGGCGGTCTCGCGTCCATGACTTTGCATTCGCAGGCTTCGTTCGAACGCACCCCTTGCTCTGAAGGTTGTGCCTCGGTGGGGTGCCTCAGCATTTAGTACTTCGCCTTGAGGAATGGAGCAACAAAAACCACCCCACACGAAGGGCCAACGAGAAGCGGCAATTTGATACCCGCCCTCGCGTGGAGCGCTCACACGATATGGAGCACAAAATAAGCATAAGTCTTTGGGCATCCACATGCCCACCAGGCCAAAATTGGCTAAGTCGCAGGTGTCCTTGCGCGTATTCCTCAGCCCTCGTGTCTCGCGCTGTACCGAGTCAGAATTTGGCAAAGTCTCGAGCGTCTGCATTCCCATCAAGCTGGAATTTGGCCAAGTCTTTGGCCAAGCATATTCATCAACAGGGTACAAGACCTCAGCACTCTTCCTTGCCCCTCAGGCGTCCTTGTAGGTACCTAAGTGGCAGGGGGGCTAGTATTAAGGAATCCTACCACCTCGCCTCTGCACGAGCCCCGGCCTCGGGGCACCTTCGCGACGACTTCGTGTAGCTACCAAGGGCCGCCGCCGCGCCTTCGTCGACATCAGGCCACCTTGCCTCCTCGCGTGCCCACGCACGCCCTCGCGGCATCAAGCCCTCGCACCTTAGGGCCTCGTGGCCTCATGCCCTCGCGATGCCAAGCCGTCTAGTCTCGGGGCCTCGTGCCCTCACAATATTGAGCCCTTGCACTCTCTCGCGTGCCCTCACGCCTCGAGGTCTCACGTCTGAAGTCCCTCGCACCCGCACACCCGACGACGTCGTGCGCCTTGCTCCCGGCGCCTAGCGATGCCCACGAATGCTAGGGCGCCCGCTGCAGGGCCAGGCGGAGCGGCGCAAGCCGCCGCGACAAACAATGGTAAAGCCGAGCTATGCGGCTAAAAAGAAGATACATGGGATGCCGAGGTAGTGTTATTCGGGCAAAGCTGCAAATTATGGCAGATGCACGGATCAGAGTCAAGAGATGGGAGCCCTCCTAAGCAAAGATTATTTCCCTCTGCCCGAGAGGCTAAAGACAGCAGGCACATAGCTACCTTAAAGTCACTTTCACAACAACATGCATACTCGGCTTTCCCCAGCAAAAAAAAACAACATACTCAACCATTTAACAAGCAGTTCTCTCGGCCAAAATAAGCGCCTGTCAAGATAGGTCCACAGCAAGACAACGCCCTCAAAAGCATACTGTCAAGGCAGGGCCACAGCAAAGTGCCCTACCAAGATAGCACCCTGGCAAAAGCATACGCAAAAGCGGCATACTGTCAAAAGCATACGACAGCAATGGCCTGGCGATGAAACGCCCAGTATACGACAAAAGCATACAGCACAAGAAGCATACTGGCGATTTTTGTTGCAAGTTCAACCGAGTTCAAACAAGCAAGCTAGCTGGGGATACCAGCGACCATAGCAAAATCACCTAAGAGCTGCTCTCCAGCTAACACAACTACTCAAGGATTTGAAGCAGTTCACAATACAAAAGAGAGAGCATTGAGTCCAGACTAAGACATAACAGATCAACCAAAAAAACAACCAGACATCAACCGCATCCCAGCCAACACTCCTTCAAGCTTCTTTTGCTTTCTGCGCCTGCGCCACGTGCCTCGGCGCCACAGCAACGGCGCCACAGCACCTGCGCCTGCGCCCGCGCCCCAGCACCTGCGCGCAGTGCCCTAACCTGGCGCCTGTGCCCCGCGCTTTGTGTGCCCACGCGCCTTGTGAAACCATAACACCAGCGCATGCGCCCAGCATCGCGCCCAGCGCCACAGCTCGCGCCCGATGCCCGGCCGCCCTTGCCGATCGGCACCGCGCCTATCGCCACAGCGACTTCGCCCAGCCGCCTACGGCCTAAACACCGCGTGCATGCCCGGTGTCACGCCAGCGCCCTAACGCGCGTGCCTGGCGCTCGGCCGCCCTGCGCCTGGCGCCGCGCCTATCGCCAAGCGACCCTACGCCAGCCGCCTGCTGCCTAAACACTGCGTCTGCGGGCATACAGAGCATAGACACCCTGATGAGAATCGCCTGGCCCGAACCAAGCGGGGACGGCGGAGGCTTCGAGCGGGCGGGACCAGCGGTGAGGCAGCGTGGCAGCGAGCGGCGAGGCAACCGAGCCGAAAGCTGGTCGAGCCACTAGGTCGGACCACATCCATTTGGCGGTCTGAGGAGAACACTGCTGTGGCGGCACCAGCGGAAAAGGGAGCCAGGACCGGCCGGAGGCACTAGCATCGGAAGATCAGCCGAAGAAAAGAAGGAAGTCCTCAGCCGAATGGAAAGGAAGAGAGAGTGAGTGGATTAAAGAAAGAAATGGCTTGCACCATTCGGCTGAACTGAATGAAGATAAGGAGGAAGAAAGAAGTGCGGTCCATGACTGCCAACTCTAAGACGCGTGTCAAGCAAGAAGTGGTTGTGTCTGGTCACCTGGAAAAAGCAAAGAAAAAGCAAGAAAAGAAGGGAGCGCTACCCTTTGCGTGTGCTATCACGTGAAAGCAGGACAGTAGGGTGAAATCGAAGGACAGCAGGGCCCACAAAGCTTTAGACCAAGCAAACATTGCGACCGCATCAAACCGAGTGCATCGTTTCATGGAGAAAAGAGCGATTTTCTCTGGTTTGAAGCGATAATGAACAAGCGTTTTCAATAACCCGACTTCTAGTTTGTATCCGTCCGGCCAGCGTCTTGCGCGTCGCTGAAGACCACGCCGCCGAGCACCTGCGGCCGACCCAGCGCCTGCGACCTCGGCGCCAGCGTCATCGTGGTCTCGGAGTGCCCTTGTGGCGTCGCACTCTTGTGGCGTCCTCGCGCCCTCACAGCTCCGAAGCATCCGCCGCCTCGTGCGGCCTCCTTGGCGTCTCCATAAGCAGCGCGGCGGCCCTCGCCCGGCCACCTCGTGCCGCCGGAGCATCCTGCGCGCCCTCGTTGCCCGCTCGTGTCGCCCGCGACCGGCGCCAGGGGACACCACGCGCCCTCGGCGCCCACAAGGCGGAGAGCCTTGCCCGTCGGAATGCAACTACCGTTGAACCGCCCGGGACTTTGTTACAATATCGATCTTCGCATGAAAGACACAATTCAAGACTGCCCCTTTGGCGTTTCCCCTAAAACGCCAAGGGACAGGGGGGCTAGTGTTGTAAGAATAATTTATCTATCACACTAATGGGGCCCGTCTGGCAGAAGACTCGCGTACAAGTACAAGAAGTGCAGTAAAGCTCCTAAAAGACTATTGTACCCCTCGCTTGTACTCATAAGTGTAGCTATCCCCAAAGGGGTATTTTGGTCATTTGTACAGGCTTGGGAGCCTATAAATACCCCATGTATCCCTCCTTTCAAAGGGATGGCTCTCTTGAGAAATAAAGCAACATGTTCAAACTGGTGAGCCCTCGGGGGCTCCCTCTCCGGAGGTAACCCCCCGTTGGCTCACCGACAGGAGTAGGGCGGTCCTCTCGGACCCCCGAACCTGTATAAATCCTCGTGTCATTTCTTACTCTCGTGGGCGAGGGCCGTTAGGCGGCCGACGTCCACCCCCTCACTCGTGTTTGGTTTTTACACCTACAACAATTTTCATTACCATATTTATGCCAAGTACTTTAATATTAAAATAATAATTTTGAATGCCATGATGAGTAGATAAATCTTATCACCCCACATGTAAGCCCACCTATTCCTTGTAGGCCATATTCACCTTGACAAGTTTACGTCACATAAAATAATAACTAGATATTTAGCATTGTCACACATTGTGTTTAAAATGCTGGAAAGAGTATTGACTATTCGTCAATGGTTTTGGTGGAGAGTTGAGGGTTGAGACCAAGAAGATGAACAACCCAAGATACTTGACAAAAGTGATTCGAAGGTGAGACCAAGCAGGTGGACAACCACGAGTTGGTGTTGATCAATTTCCTCACTGGAAACAAGTAAGGACTAGAACCTTATGACAAGTAAGGACCACAGGTTTAGTCATTCCAACTTGGCTTAGTACACTGCTCCTCCAATTGAATATCTACAAGGTGAACACCTGCTCTTGTGTGATAGAGCAGCCGCAGTTTTGGGGCGAGGACAGGAGTGGACCTAAAGGGACACTCGCTGGTCTACACAATGATAGGTATCATCAGCATCGGGCCGCGTATTCCATAGTTGGCCAGTGGTCTTCCAAGGGATGTATGGTCCAAGAACCTACCAGGTATAGGCTAGAAAAGTCGAGCAGTAAAAATTCTTTGTTATCTCAGCTCAGTCGCACACTAACGTGTTGCGGGTTTATGATCTGACGGTATGAGCTTGAGGTACCATAATAGGGATGTTGTCCCGATCTTTCGATGAGGACGGTACAACTTGATTGGTGGAAGCTAACTCTCATGATTCAGGCTACAACCGTGCGACGATCGTTGCACTTGCAATCGCTGAACCAACTTCACGTTCGTTATCGACCTTGCCGGTAGTAAGATCGACCTGACCACGAAGGTCTTTTCCTGCATGCAATCAAGAATCAAGCAAGAAAAATAGATGAAGCAAACAAACTTGCCGAATAGGAACTGAAGAACAAAGATGGATGTATTGAATAATTTGGGGTTCCGACGACAGTGTCTGGTAGCACTAGCCGTACAAGCAAATGATGGTGTTTCTAGCCTAAGCTGAAATCAATCTATCAAAACCTGCCAAACCCTAAGGGTGGCGGTCCCTATATAAAGGAGGGAGAGAGGGGCAGCGGCCGCGGTACTGTTCACACGTGAACAGTACCAACCCTAGGTGTCCAGCCCGAAATACAAGGCCCATGGCCCATTAGCATAGGTGGCGAAGCACCAAGTTCCTTTACTCAATTATTGCTAAGTGTTAGCCTAAGCAGCTTGATATCCATTCCTCGTATGATCGTTTCCATGCTTGGTGCTGCCACCATCTCCATTTAGCTTGCCTCGCGATCCTTGATTCCTAAGTAAAATAATATCACTTGCTTTAGGCAGCACCATAGAGTTCATAGAATATGGATGCACTCGAGAAGCGAGTTACGATAATTTAGTTGGCGACACGTCTTTGTAGTAATTGGTCCTTGCACATCAGAAGTAGTAGGGATGGTTGTATCAGTGGAAGAAATGTCCTCATTATATCACTACTACAAAACAGACTATACTGGACGTCTCATCACAGACAGTTCCTTTGGAACCGTCTATGTTGTATTTATCACAAACAGTTATTATTAAGAACTGTCTGTGATATGTAGTGATGCCTAGAACCGTTTGTGATACATAATTATCACAGACGGTTTGTAAATAGAACCATCTCTAAAAATTCACAAATGGTTTTTAAGAAGAAACGATGCTGTGATAATCACAGAGCGTCACATCTGATTATTGTTAAAAACCGCCTATGAATATCCTGACGGTTCTTAACAATCACTACTACAAAAGCGAGGCTATAGTAAGCGCCCCATCATAGAGCGGTTCCTTTGGAACCGTGCGTATTAAATACTGTCGAACTGCGAGTGGCGTGGGAAGCCTATCACGAGCGGTATTTTTTAGAACCGTGCGCGATAGTCATTATCCTGAGCGGTTCATTAATAGAACCGTGTGTGAATTATCCTGAGCGGTTCTATTCACAAAGCATGCGTGATAATCCGGCCAATCGCGAGCGGTTCTCAATAAGAGCAAATGCGTGATAATACCGAGCGGTTACGAATAAGCAAATGCAGTGATAATCAATATCACGAGCGGTTCTAGTAGAACCGTTTGTGATATCTGCTATCCCTCTACCGCTTGTTGCCTGCGCCTGCTTGCGCTCACGGAGGCCTGTGTCCTGAGCGGTTCTTTAATAGAACCGTGCGTGAATGATCCTGACGGTTCTTAACAAGAACCATCTCGATTGTTAGGCGAAGCGAAAATTTGAACATAATGGGCGGTGCGAAACTTCGCTTTATATAACCTCCATCTCCCCTCTGCGGTCTCTCCTCCTCACAGCTCATACCTCCATCTCCTCCTCTGCCGTTTCTCCTCTTCATACCTTGCGCCCGGCCTCCGCCCGGCTCTTGTCGCCGGCCTCCTCCAACTCGTCCGGCCTCATCGAACCATCACCCCGGCCTCCTCCACCTCGCCCCAACCTCGTCGTCCTTGGCCTCCCACGACCTCGTCGCCTCGGCCTCCTCACTTCGTCGCCCGGCCTCCCACGACCTCACTCTCTCTACTCCCCCCCTTTGCTTTATGATGTGGATTCTTGAGTTGAAGCTCTTGTGATGTGGGTGATGCTCTTTGTGATGTGTGTAGTTCATGTTGAGTTATTTGGTTTGGGCAAAAATATAGATGGTAGATCGCGCACCGTTCGGTAAAATCATCATAACTTTTGCATCGAACTCCGATTGCGGCGTTCTTTGGCTCGTTGGAAAGCTAACGAAAAGCTCAAGGTCAGATTCTCTTCGCAAGGTCTCGAAAAAGTGAAAACCCCAAAAAAGGTCATTTAGGGCCTCTAAACGGCCTCCGAAGTTTTAGCAGCCGTTTTGGTTTTTTGCCACGAAAAAGGCTATCACAGGCGAGTTCTCAACAAGAACAAAATGCAGCGAAAACTCATCACGAGCGGTTACGAATAAGAGAACGTGCGTAGCATCATCACGAGATGGTTTAAAAATTAAACCGTCGGTGATATTCTCGGATCCTGAGCGGTTTTTGATGAAAAGCGCAGTGATACTGCCTTCCTGAGCGGTTTCAACAAAAACCGTGCAGCGATAATCATATCACGAGCGATTTTGAACCGTCTGCGTGATAACTACTGTTATCACAGACCAACAAATATAGGCGGTTCGAAAGCGAAATGCGTGATAATGATTCGAACGTCTGCGTGATGAGGCTTCTGTAGTAGTGAATAATAAATGCGTCATAGTGCAAACATCACAAACAGTTCTTAATACGAACCGTATGTGATATGCAAGCATTAAATATCTGGTCGTCCTGACAGACCCCCTACTCCTAGCGCCTCCACCCCCTTCCCATTTAAGCCACCACCCCTGTTGCCTCCTCCCCATTGCGCCACCTTAGAGAGGAGAAGGAAGGGAAGGAAGGAGGTAGGGAGAAGAAGGAAAGGAGGAAGCTAAAAAGAGGAGAAGGGAAGGAGGAAAAGAAGGAGAGGAGGAAGAGAGGGAGGAGGATCTCGCGGGATATTTAGGATTTTCGTCGTGAGCTTGAGGAGTAACGATCTGTAACCCTTTATATTTGCCCTAAGTTAATCGCTAATCATTTTTAGTATGTTTGGTCAATAGGAATAGTACTTGCAGTTTATTAATCTAATTTAACACTAATTTGTTACATATGTAGCGTAGATGAACCGAAACGGGATGTACGGTGAGAACCATGTGAGCGAAGAGTACATTAATAGCGTGTCTGCTTTTAGAAGAGCTGTTGAGTAGGATATGTTGAAAAAGGGGATAAAATTTATGTACTGTCCATGCATTGATTGTGGTAGTCTGAAGATGTTTAACAACCCAGCGCGGATCAAAGCGCACTTGATTCAAAGATGTTTCAAAATGGGGTATACATGTTGGACCAGTCACGGTGAAGAGCAGATTATACAGAAAGTTAATAATAACGACATCGCCGAGGAAGTCAACGATATGGCGGATGTGGACTGTGCTTTTTATAAGGATAGGTCGCACGATGATAATCTGGATCAGATGCTACATGATGCAAAAGGGAACTACAGTGAGAGAGAGTTTGATAAATTTGAGGGCTTAATGGAGGACTTGGAGAAGCCTTTGTTCCCTAGCTGCAAGCTGGAATACACAAGGTTGTCGTCCGTGCTTGAACTGCTGAAATTGAAGGCAAGCAATGGTTGGTCCGACAAAAGCTTCACGGCGCTGTTATGTCTCCTAGCGGACATCCTTCTGGAGGGAAACGTGTTGCCTAGCACCACCTACCAAGCCAAGAAGGTTCTTTGTCCATTTGAAATGGAAGTAGAAAGAATACATGCATGTCCGAACGATTGTATCCTCTACCGTAAAGATAATGCAGACATGCATGTATATCCCATGTGCAAAGCATCCCGATACAAGAGTAAGAATCCTGCTGAGGTGAAGTAAGGACCTCCTACTAAGATGTTGTGGTATCTGCCTATAATCTCACGTTTCAAGCGTTTATTTGCAAACTGAAAGGAGGCAAGATTGCTACATTGGCACTCGGAGGAGCGTAAGAAAGATGAAAAGCTAAGACACCCTACTGATTCTGTGCAGTGGAGAAACTTCGATCAGAGCTTCGAAGAGTTTGGTGCAGAACCGAGGAACATAAGGTTAGGGTTAAGTATAGATGGAATGAATCCTTTCGGTAACATGGGCAGCCGACATAGCACTTGGCCTGTGAATCTATGTATGTACAACCTTCTTCCTTGGCTGTGTATGAAGCGAAAGTACATTTTGATATCACTTCTTATCCAAGAGACGAAGTAACTTGGGAACGATATTGATGTGTACCTAGCACCATTGTTGGAAGATCTTGTGACACTGTGGAACGAAGGGGTATAAGTATGAGATGCGTACAAATGAGAGAACTTTACTTTACGCACCATGTTGTTTTGCACCATCAATGATTTTTCTGCCCTTGGTAAATGTCAGGGTTCAGTACAAAAGGTGCCAAAGCATGTCCGCACTGTTTAGACGGTACCGAGAGTGTATGGCTGAACCACTCGCGCAAAACTATGTACATGCTTTACCGTAGGTTCCTTCCCAAGATTCACCAATACCGCAAGATGAAGAAACAATTCGACGAAAATAAGGAGAATGGTTCAACTCCAAGGGCTTTTAGAGGGAAAGAGGTCTCTGATATGGTTAAGGATATCGATGTTGTACTTGGGAAGGGATGTAAATTAAGGACCCGTCAGAAGAACATCTGGAAGAAACGGTCAAGTTTTTGGGACTTGCCTTATTGGAAGCACTTAGAAGTTCACCACCGCATCGATGTCATGCACATGGAGAAGAATGTATGTGATAGCTTGATTTGTCTCTTACTGAACGTTAGTGGCAAAACAAAGGATGGTGTCAACGCACGGCGTGACTTGGTTGATATGAACATAACGACCGAGTTAGCACCGAAAGAGACCGACAAAGGACGAATGTACCTTCCTCCAGCTTGCTACACTCTGTCTAAGGCGAGAAAGGCGTGCGAGTTTGCATGGTGTGAAAGTTACGATCCGATTACTCATGACATTAAGAAACTTGTTTCTATGGAATATTGAAATTAATTGATATGAAGTCTCATGATTGTCATGTCTTGATGACACAAATGCTTCTGTTGCAATTAGGAGTATTTTTCCGAACAAGGTCCGAGTGGCAATCTTGAGGCTGTGTTATTTCTTTAACTTAATTCCTCAGAAGTTCATCGATCCCGAGGTGGTGACGACTCTATGTCATCTTGAGATGTATTTCCCTCCATCATTTTTT
Source organism: Phyllostachys edulis (assembly GCA_036346405.1). Classification (NCBI taxonomy): domain Eukaryota; kingdom Viridiplantae; phylum Streptophyta; class Magnoliopsida; order Poales; family Poaceae; genus Phyllostachys; species Phyllostachys edulis. The sequence goes on from JAYEVD010000195.1 coordinate 77,342, forward strand.
GATATCATTATCCATCTCATTGTTCACCTTGTGAAAGAGATAAAGATATGCGGCCCTGTGTTTCTACGTCATATGTACTCGTTCAAGAGGTACATGGGAATTCTCAAATCCTATGTACAGAATCAATCTCGACCAGAGGGCAGCATCATCGAAGGTTATGCAACTGAAGAGGTCATTGAGTTCTGCATCAACTACGTGGCTCAGGTGGGCAAATGGGTGTGCCTCTATCTCGTTATGAGGGAGACTATAGAATGCTGGGACCATCGGAAGGAAAGCAATCACTCCCGATCTGGATACGTACGCTCAAGCCCATTTCACTGTCTTGTAACACATGACCCAAGTGCCCCCGTACATCGACAAGCATAAAAACATGGTATGCCAACAGAATCCAGGCTGATCGGAGGTTTGGATCACGAGATAGCACAATCGTTTATTCAACGAATGGTTAAAGGTGCGATTCACTAGGAGGTCTTCAAGTGATGATACACTGCTATAGTTGTCAAAAGGGTCAAAATTTACAATTGTGGCATGGCAAGGATACGACATAAATAGGTACACATTTTATATGACAGCTCAAGATAGGAAGAGCACAGTTAAGAACAGCGGTGTCCGCATAGATGCGTTTCATGAGCAGTTCAATACCACTGGGCCACATGGGTTGAACTCCTACTATGGGTTCGTAGAGGAGATTTGGGAGCTCGACTACGTACTTTTCAGGATCCCCATGTTTCGATGCCATTGGATTAAACTTTCGCAGGGTATGAAGGTCGACAAGTATCAGCGTCACTACTGTGGACCTCAAATGTGTCGGATACAAGGACGAACCATTTGTACTCGCTAAGCAAGTTCTTCAAGTTTTTTATGTAACAACCCAGCAAATAAGAACCGCCACTAAGTTCTTCATGGAAAAAAAGGAATGCCGGAGTTGAGAATATCGTGGATGAGGAAGAGTACAATCAATTTGATGAGTTGCCTCCTTTCGGAGAAGGCATTAGGCTTGAGGAAGAACCCAGTGAGGAAGCTAGCTATATGCGCATCGATCATCATGAAGGGCTATTTTTTAATTAAGAATTTATTCCATTGTAATTAAGAAACTCGGCATGTAATTAAGAATTTATTCCATTGTAATTAAGAAACTCGGCATGTAATTAAGAATTTATTCCATTGTAATTGATTCAGTAATTAAGAAATTATTCCATCTTTGATTGTATTTGAATTTCTTGTTTTCAGAGGCATGGTCTAACCTCCTGAACCTAACAATCAGCGACACTTAGCTAAAACCGAGATTTTGAAATTCAACCACCTCGACACCATTGCCAATTGTTCAACAGTAAGATTAGGACCATGCACATATAATCCACGGTTGCACCATCTAATAGCCCATCCATGGGAAACTAGAAGCCAGAAGAGACCACTGCCAGACAGCCCATCCATGGGGACTAGAAGCACGAATTGCCAAACAACCTCAAACTGTGTTTTCTACTCTTGGTTATTATGTTTGTTGTCAATGTGGACTTGCCATGTGTTATGGACTTGTAATCTCCTATTTTGATGTCAATGTGGAATTATCATGTGTTAATGTGTTGTGTTAATGTGTTATGGACTTGTCATCTCTGATTTTGCTGTCAATGTGGACTTCATTGTAATGTGGAATGGTAATATTATGCACTTGTACAACCTATTTGTCTCGTGTCTTAATAAGTCAAATATGATGGGCCTAATGTCTCCCTGCTCTTGTATGGCTTATAAAGGTTCATGTGCTCTCATGCCAAATTATGGATTTCTATTGTTATGAACTAGTATGCTATAGAATACTTGTTGCACATATCTCTAAAAAATTTAATCTGGCCCGGTGCTAGCCAAAAAACATAGTAGCTATAGATTGAACTATCACATAGTAGATATGGTCGCATATCACAGACGGTTCTGTAACACCCTGATTTTGGAGCCTTTTTGAAAATTTTAAAATAAAGAGAACCATTTTGTTTTGATGAGAATTCAAAGCTTAACTTGAGAATTTCAGAATGGATTTTAATTGACTAAACCAAATTTCAACTAAAGACTCTCTATTGGTTTGTTGGATTTGTTGGAGTTTTGGTGATCTCTCCCTTTCTGTGCTTGTTTTGTTCATCTTTGGTCCAGACCTCCTTAAGATTAGACCTTCTTCTCTGATTCTTCCCTGGCTTAGACCTTCCCAGGTCTAAACCTCCCTCATGTTCATTTGAACTCACTCTCTGTTCTGTTGGAACCCCTATATGTCTATTTGGACCTCCCTGTGCTCCTTGAACCTCCTTGCACTCATTTGGACCTCCCCGTGTCCTTTAGGACGTCCCCCTCGTTCATTTGGACCACCTCTAGGTTCACTTGGACCTCCCTCACATCCGTTCGAGCCTTTCGCTTGATCCAGACCTCTATCGCTTGTGTACTGTTCGATTTGCATTGGACGGTTTGATCTTGTTGAAACGTTCGGATGGTCGAACGTCCCACCCTCTCGAGCCCTCGGATCTTTCTTTGGGCGGTCCGATCTCTGAGCGTTCGGCGGTCCAACGTCCCAACCATTTTGGACCGCCGATCGATTCAATAATGGTGAGATCTAGCGTTAGCTTTGGATGGTCGAGCGGCCCAATCACTTTGGTCCGTTCGATTGAAATCAATGGCTCCACTTCTCTGCTTCTTATCTCACTATCGCTCACCTCTCTTGTTTAGATCTTCACCGTTAAGACCTCCCCTTTGGAGATCTTAGCCGTCAGGACCTCCTTTGTTTAGATCTTGACCATTAAGACCTCCCCTTTGTAGATCTTAGCTGTCAGGACCTCCTTTATTTAGATCTTGACCGTTAAGACCTCCCCTTTGGAGAACTTAGCCGTCAGGACCTCTCTTGTTTAGATCTTGATCGTTAAGACCTCCCCTTTGGAGATCTTAGCCATCAGGACCTCCCTTTTTTAGATCTTGACCGTTAAGACCTCTCCTTTGGAGATCTTAGCTGTTAGGACCTCCCTTTGTTAGATCTGACCGTTAAGACCTCCCCTTTTGGAGATCTTAACCGTTCAGACATCCCCTTTGTTAGATCTGACCGTTAAGACCTCCCCTTTGGAGATCTTAACCGTTCAGACCTCCCCTTTTTTAGATCTGACCGTTAGGACATCCCTTTTGGAGATCTTAACCGTTCAGACCTCCCCTTTGTTAGATCTGACCATTAGGACCTCCCCTTTAGAGATTTTAATCGTTCAAACCTATCCTTTACTAGATCTGACCGTTAGGACCTCCCCTTTGGCGATCTTAACCATTCAGAACTCCCCTTTGAGGATCTGACCGTCAGGACCTCCCCCTTGAGGATCTGACCGTCAGGATCTCTGTGGATCTGACCGTCAGGACCTCCCCCGTGGGTCAGGACCTCCCCTGATTTCTGCGCGATCTCCTCTAGGTCTCCGCATGACCTTCCCTTGAGCTTTGACTGGTCCCATTTGTCAGTCACGTCTGCTTTCTTTGTCCTTTGACCATGTCCTTTGCACCTGGAAGTCCTCAAAGCATTTAATGCCTGTTGTGTCGCATTAAATGCTACTACCTTTTGGCAGTACTGGGCTATCTTTTGTCTCATCCATTACCTGCTCCTATCATTTCTTCACCAACTCTTGAACACGTTTACCCTTAGAAATCTGGGTGACTCTGGCTATATAAGCTTGGGCAACCCTTCCTCTTCACCCTTTTGCTCATTTCTACTCTCTGGCTCAACCGACCAGCTTCTTGGACCTCCCTCCAAGCTCTCTGGACCTCCTCCCTTAAGCTTTGAACCTCCTCCAGCAAACTCCTTGGACCTCCTCCAGATCACCTAGCCTCTCTGTTGGTTTTATTTTGAAGTTTCATTGAAGTTTATTTGGATCTTATTTGAGCTCTATTTGAGTTACCTAGCCTCTCTGTAGATTGCGTAGGCACCGAAGGGCAAAAGTTCTTTGAGGAAGAAGAAGACACTCAAGCCTTTGAGCAAGGCAAGTTATACCTTTGACCATGTTGCACCCATTACTTCAAATTACTATGTTCTTTTTCAAAGGTTTATGCATGCTTACTTTACATACTTATTTCAATACCTATCTTTAAAGCTCATAGTTATGCCCAAATCCTTTATATGGTCAATCTTGACATTGAACCAAACATGTTGTCCCCTAGTTAAAAATCTGGTTGATGCAATAGTGTGAACCAGGACCTCTTGAAAAATGTATGCTTAGTCATGCTTAGACCAAAATCTTATTTTGCGGATTGGTTTGATTGGTTGGTGCATGTCCATGCACGGGCTCATCCCGGGTAGGGTTGAGGCCCAGGGTCTTGTGGCAGCCGACCATGCCAGTTAAGGATCGGTCTGCGAGCCACATCTTGCTAGCCACCATCATGCAACCACTTGTCCTATGTGGGCAAGACCTGGCCGACTAATTTGCAAAGTTCCATCGCGGTTGATCCTGTTTGTACGTGGGCGGTCTTTCATGGTCATTTCTTTTGACAAAGTCTTTCATGACTATTGTTCCCATCTGGCTCAAGAGGGGGCCCTAGGGAAGGGTGAAACCTTAGAGTGGATGGATTACGGTGGAACGATGCATTGTAAAGGCCTTGTCATGTGCTCTAGACCTCTCACCAAAGGGAGTGTGAGGTGGTGTTGATGAATGCCAAATAAACTAGAGAAAACATGTCTTATGGGTAAAGCTGTACACCTCTGTAGAGTGTAAAACTATTCGAATAGCCGTGTCCACGGTCATGGACATGCTAGCAAAGCCACTCAAAGTTACCTCTTGGTTTTGTTTTAAAAAGGATTGTGAAATTGGTTTTGGATTGCTATCCAAATGGGTATTAGGCGGGACCTTGTGACGGAGGTATCCTTCACACTTTGTTGATGAATGTTATCAAGCTGTAAAATTAAAGCTTTGCAAATGAATTTTAATTATTATTATCGCCTTGGAACTTAGTATTGGTATTTGAAATAAACTTGGCTTTATGCAAATCAACCATATTAAGCCTTCCTTTGAGATATCCACTTATGCATGTCATTACATTATTTGGTGGGTGTAACTTGCGAGCACGGTTGTTGCGCTCATTCTTGCTTGATTTGATAAATTGAGCGATGGGGGCTCCTTTGAAGATGATGAGGACCCGAGATCAATTAGGTAGTGCCCTCCGATAATTACATGGTGTATTGGATGGACTTGGTTTTCTTATTTGTGTATTTTGCTTTGTTGTCGTGGCTTGTAAGTAACTTTGTAATCAACTCCTTTGTTGTTAATAAAGTCTTTTGTGGGTGTATGTTATCACTTGTAATTCTTTGTGAGAACTAGCCATTGATCCTAGGACTAGTTGGGATCACGAGGAGATTTAGGACTTCTCCAAGTCTCATGACCTCCTCGGGTTGGTCTCTTGACCTCCCTCGGTGCAGTCGTAGTTCTTGGGGAGGTCACGAGTCTCAAGACCTCCTCGAGTTAGTCCTGGACCTCTAGGAGGTCTGCTTTGGACCTCTGGGAGGCCGGGAAGGGCCCCTCGAGAGATCCTTTGGACCTCCTGGGAGGTCCTAGTGGACTCCCAGGGAGGTCTTGGAGGACCTCTCGGGATAGCCCCTGGCCGGGTTGCCACAGGTTCTATTATGGAACCATCTGTGATTACTTATTATAGATGGTTCCATAATAGAACCGTCTGTGATATCCCTTTATTAGTAGGGAACCACTAGGGTTTGCGCCCTTATTCTCGTCACTCTCCCGTTCGACTACCTAGAGCCACTCTCGCCCGTTCTCCTCGCCACCCAAGCGTCGCCACCTCCACACTGGAGCCACACCGCTTGGCCTCCTCCTCCACACTGGCTCTGTGAGTATTTAGAGCTCAAATCTAAAGGGCTAAGATCTAAAGCCCCTCTGTATCAGTATGCTACTACTGCTGCTTCCTAAACCCTAACCCCCAACCTCGTCAATTCCGCTTGGTGCACATGACAAATCTAATCTAATCATTTGGGTTTGGGTTTGTGATTGCATTTCGAATCGAACACGCGACGAATGGCTTTGATCTGTGATCGAGTTGATTTTTGTGACTAGCACTGGGAGATATATTGCAAAGAGATTTTAGTGGGTTCTGTTGGATAGCTCGATGATGATTGTCGAAATCTGAAATTGAAGTGATAATTGAAAACAGATTTGAGCGAATTTAATAAGCTTTCTAGTGTCGGTTTGATCTAGCATCTTCTTTGCTCCTTGTAGTCCACTTCGGACTGCATGAAGTTTGATCTTTTATCCTGTGATCTTGTTAATCTTCTATGATAAATTTGCTCTGTTATATTTAGTTTGTCTAAGAGGCTTTGTACTGAATTATTTGTGATTTATCTCTGTACATTTGTATAGACATTCTATTCTGAAAGCGTGTGTGTGCCTTTTGTTTGTGATTCCATTCACACTAATATATAAATGGCACTCTGTTGACAGAAAGTTTAAATTGTTGTTGTCATATAAAACTTGATTTTTAGGAAAGTGTTAATTTGAGCTCAAGGTTTGTTCTGGAGTTGTCATATTCAATTAGTGAAGAGATATTGACATCTGAGCTGTGATGGCCAAGATTTTGTCTTGTGCATCTAGCCGTCTGAGAGCAATAATTAATCTTTTAAATCTTAGTTTTATGTTGATTTCTTTTGTATACATGATTATTGTATTGAGCATATTATTCTTTATGCGGGACATTATGTTTTTAGTTCATTGGTTGGGTAACTTCTATTTGTTTATATAGTTAATCTGTTTACAAGGCAATTTTAGTTCATTGGTTGGGTAACTTCTATTTTTTTGTATAAAACATGTTTCCAAGGGAAATTATCTTCGAAAATACCTAGTGGATCTTGCAATCCATTTTATTTAAACTCTCAGTGTTTTGAATTCTAAAATTTTAGTTCATTGCGTATATAACTTATATAGATAGCAAATGGCGAGATGGTGTCCTTGCGTCATCGGCGTCATTGAATGTGTCTAGATCTTGAGGAAAGTGATCGTGGCGAGATGGTAGAGGAATATCGAAATTGCGAGTGGGCGAATGACCGTCCGGAGTCGATGTCATTGGGGTCCCTCTGAGTCCCAAGAAAGCGTGGCGACATTCGGACCATCTGCGGGATAATTGGAAAGGAACAGGTCCCTATCACCACACCAAGCTAAAAGTTTCCGACGGACGTAGAGAGGGTCCAGCTGTGGACTGATATTTTAAGCTCGTTCACTATCCCAGAAGCAGACCAGGCACGAGTGAAACGGCGGGCGTTGCTCGTGATGGGACACGTGTGGAAGACCTTCAAGAGCATGCTTGTCACAAAGTACGTGAACACGGGTCGGACACCCTTCACGAAGTATAAATTCTTGTCGCAGGATATATGGGACGCCTTTATGCGAATGAAGACGACGACCGAATTTCAGGAGCAAAGTGCGGCGCACAAGGCTCTCTAGGCATAAAACACTCACCCCTACAAACTCGGCACCGTTGGGTACACGGGTAAAACCACGCAATGGACGGCGGAGGATGAGAACACAACCCGGCAATTTGCTGGGATCACAGGCGAGCGCACCCGAAACTGGTTAAGAGTGATGGTATCAACCACGTCTTCGGGCGGCATCTCTTTCACAAACCCAACAGATGAGGAAGTGTCCCAACGTCTGATAAATATGTCGAACTACTTAGTTGTTAATAAGTCCATAACATCATAGTGTCTAAAATAACATTCAAAGCAATCAGGGAGAATGATATACTATCTACAGCCTTGGAAAACATGGAGCACAGAGTAAGTGCTGCGAGGCCTTGGGGTTCTGAACCTTGGAGAGAGGATTCTAAGCGACTCCAAGACATATAGGAGTAGGAAGAGATCCAAGGCCGAGCACGAGGACTGGTTGGTAGAGGAGATTAATGCGAAGTTTACTACAAAATTTCAAGGACAGATAACAAGATTGCAGGATCAAATAAATCAACTCCTCAACCAGTCGCAAGCCACCCCGTTATTTGGGGAGCTAGTCCTCCTCAACATCGGAGTAGCATCACGTCCATGCAAAATTCTGAACATGGCGACGTCCAATTACCTATCGACGACATCAAGGTAATGTACATCTCTGAAATACTCTAACGATGGACCTATAGGACGCCTTAGCTAATTGTGTATCATTTTGTAGGACCCAACGCCCTGCAAACTCCAAGTGAGGCTGGTTGGGTCCATTTCTATTGAGGCTGGGCGGGGGATGGTGTATCCATGCCAGGAAGGGACAATGCGATACGGTGCCCAGCTAGCGCAGGGTTACGCTAGGGTCCAGGTGGACATGGTACATGACAATTTCATATCCGTCCCGCTGGAGATTTGCCCAAACGAAGACATCAGAACACTAGGGGATGCCATGTGTACTTTTATCCAGTGGCCCAAGAAAGACATCGTCCTGGATCCTGCAGTGCCTCGATCTCGACACGACAATGCCTCTCCGTCAAGACTCTCGATGACTCGACCTCAACCTCCGCTTTAGAAGGCTGCCTCATCGGTTCCCATGGAGAAGACGTCGAAGAAATAAGAAAAGCGTGTTGCCGTATCGGTTCTCGAGTCGTCTCATGGGAAGATGTGTAGCGAGCGAGTCATTAAGGCCAAATCAAAATCGAAGAACATTAAGACGCCTTCCAAGCCCGAGAAATACTCCCTCGGAAGTCCGTTGGCCCCCGACACAGTATTAGCCCACGCTGGAGTAGGTTTACATTCTTTGCATATCTGGTACATGCGGAAGACCAAAGAAGAAGAGTGCGATCTTGGAATTATCGTCAGATACATGAAGGAGCATTTCTTCCACGAGCTGGGCCAATTCATCGTGGGTTTCCACGACTTATTAGACCTATTCAACCTCAATGCCCTCGACACCTCACATCTACGATGCTGGACACTGTAAGTGTGTACAATCAAGCTCTACATTCACGTAATACCGATAAATATCACAACTCATTGCTTATGTATAGATACATGATGAAAAATGCTCGATGATGGCATGAACCAGGTGGGTTTCCTCGAGTCACACTTGGTCTCTGAGCAATGCATCACCCAAGACACATCCTACGTCATGAAATACATAACGACGAGATTGCTTGCTCAGGGTGACAAGGACTACATACTGGTGCCCTACAACAAGAAGTAAGTGCTTCACTACTTGCTATACAAATTTCATTTGTACTTTATACGCGGCACGAATTTAGGTTTAATGACTATAGCGACATACATGAGTAGGTTCCACTGGATCCTTTTAGTCATTGTACCAAAGAGGAACAATGTAATATACCTTGATTCCCCCACTAAACAAAAACCACGACTTCACCCTTGTGCAAGGAATACTCGATAGGTATGCCCATTTCCTTCATACATAACTTTATTGTAGTCTTCCTTCGTTTGAAATGGCCGAGGATAACCTTTTGGAATCACATAGGTCGTTTAGCGCCTATGTTGCCGAGGGGGGACACACAAGGACGTGATTTTCGGTACACGCTACAAAACAATAATCCTATATCATACTTCGTAATAATGCGTCTCGAACTGACTATACCTACAAATGTAATTCTATTTTTGCAGTGCCACCAGCAAAAACAAGATCACCTATGTGCATTCTATGTTTGTCGTTATATGCAGCAAATCATGAGTGCTAAGACGAATGATCTAGAGATTTGTCAATCTCGCAATAATTATTTCCTAATTATAAATTTAAATATATATACTTACTACTTTACTCCTGCTAGCGATAGGGCATGATACTCAATTTAGATGCATTCGTTATGACCGAGATCTCAGAGGTTCGAGGAATGCTCTGCGGCTTCATCAAGACAGAGATCGTTAACGCCAACAGCGAGTTTCACTCCGTCGACACCGCTGAACGACATTCAAATAACTAATTCAATTGTAATTCACTTTGAGTAGTTGTAATTCAATTGTAACTATAGTGACAATATTTGAACATATTCTTTTGTAATTGATTTTGAGTTGTAAATGATCACTTTGAGTTGTTAACAATTGATTCATCTGTGATTTATCTGTTTTCTGCTTGCTTGTTTTCAGAAAGCATGGCTAGCAATTTCTAAGGTTAGCCGAAAATCAGAAAAAATTTAGTTAGGTATAAGGAACTATCACAGACCATTTTTTGGAGTCGAAGCCGTCTGTGAAGGCCTACTATCACAGACGATTTCTCCCAACAATTGTCTGTGATATGTCAGATATCATAGACGATTATTTTTACTAACCGTCTGTGATATGTCTCCAACCACAGATAGCTAGTAAAAAGAACCGTCTGTGATATCCAACATATCACAAACGATTGTTGGTAGAAACTGTCTGTGATGGTAGGTCTTCATAGACGGTTTCAACAAAAAAACCGACTGTGTTGTGACTTATCACAGACGGCTCACAAACCATCTGTGATAACCATCTGTTATCACAGACACATAAATTCAAATGGTTTACAAACCGTCTGTGATGACCCTCTTTGTAGTAGTGTATCTTGTGGGTAAATTTGGGCAACTCTGTAGAGTATAATCAAATGTATTCGAATACACCATGCTTCCGGTTAATGAAGCTGTGTTCATAGGCAATTCCAATATATGAGGCATAAGTAGAGATTTTGAGATGTTAAGATGGTAATTACAATTATTGAGTAAACATCTGATGTTATATTAGTATGATTTTACTGTTTTAAAGATAAACTGTTTTATCTCAAATGATGCATCCACATATAGCTAATATGGTAAACCCTAAACAATCCATTGAACTCTTAGCATGTAATTAATTAGCCTTTCCATGTAACTTGCTGAGTACGGTTGTATACTCATTCTTGCAATATCAACTACAGAGGAAACCTGGAAAAACCCTGAAGATCTTAATGAGGAAGGTTTTGGTAGACCTCCGGCCGGATGGTGATGATTACTGAAGATCTTAATGAGGAAGGTTTTGGTAGACCTCCGGCCGGATGGTGATGATTACTGGTATTAGGTCTCGACCGCGCTTAAGCATGCCTGTGGTTTGAATTTTCTTTTGACTTGTAATATACTAACTTTGGGCTTGGATACCCATGTCAATGTTAAAGCAGGCTAGTAAGGCTTAACCTTGTGCAATAAAAGTTCGGTTTTATTATGTCGAAAGTTTCTTGTGATCTTACTTCTTTCTGTTGTATATCGCCGAGCAGTTGCGATTGTGAAATGTTTGACTGTCCAGAAATAGGGTCACGAGTGCCCCCAAAAGCGTATTTTTGGACTCGGATCGATGGCGGCACGCGTTTGATCCGTTCGTGCGGTTTTACTCGAGTTTTGTCCCGCAGAGGGACAGCGGATTGCTTCGAGCAGCAAGGAGACAAAAATCGAAAGCAACAACGACACTCAGCGCGTGGTTCCAAGCTCCGTGATCCGGTAGCGACCGCCCTGACCCGCTCGCGATTAAACTGAGAGCCGATGGGACCTAATCCAATCCGGTACGGTACAGAATCAATCCCAATGTTTAATTTAGCTCAAACTGCATGTGAAGATTTGGACATGCCGTAATAAGATATGATGATCATACGAGAGAGAGATCACCAGGATAGCAACCTGATTTGTTGATCTGGTTGGAAGGTAGGGCTGGTGTTAACTTTACTTGGCAATATGTTTGAGAGACTGTTGTTTTGACTGGTTCAGGTGCTGGCCAGAGAGTGAGACAAGAACAGTAGAATGTAGCTGGAATCACCATCGTTTTTAATACCATATTTGTGTATGCTGGATTGCTGGTACAGCACTATACTAGTACTACTTTACAAACAGAACCACTACTGGTATTATCTTAGTACGTACGGCTTAATCTGATGCATCATGTGGACCACGAGATTCTTCCTTTTGACGAAGGATATGCACATTACAATACGTACTACCAGCAATTGGACCTTGTAGTTCTTCGCAGTGAAATCTAATGCAGTCTGGAAATTGAGAAGTTGGATTTGGATGGAATTCGCCCAGTTTTTCTTTTCCAGGTATGACGTGATTCCAGGAATTTTAGTGTTCAATGACTGAATATATGTTGGGCCTCCATTGAGTACTCGGTTGTATCAAAATGTCACAGCTAACTGGTCTTGCTATATTTGACAACTACACTGGAGCTAGCAGATACCAGGCACGGGTCAATTTGCTGATTACCAGAGACTTGTTCTCAGTTGAATTGTGGAAATAATTGACAAAAACTAAGGTTGAATATCAGCCCATGTCCATGATTTCCAAAATCTCAAAATGCATCAGCAGACTGCGTGGTCTACCATCAAAATACTTCTTTTCAGATAGCAGCAGTCACCCTTCACATTTTTGAGCCTCGTCTTGAAGCAACTGCAGCATTGTGTCTTTCTCCTTCCGGATCCATGAGCGGTTTGGATCAGACCACTGCCTCGGAGTACCATGAAGGACAAAACAGAGATTCTTACTAGTGTGTAAAACATAATTCGCTGTCTCCTTCATCACTGCATGATCAGTAATGTACGCTCCAGCACAATTGAGGCTAACATCCACATAATGGAATTCGGAAATACTTGATAAAACATCGCTAGTTGAAGCAGCGACAAAGAGATTATTGGTCAAAAGAGATGGACTTGGTTGTGAAACAGCAACTGAATTTTTCATTGATTTCGATGCCCAACAAGAAAGTTCTGTCACAAGCTGGTTGACAACAACAACACCCTTACTGAACCTCAGGATGAAAGTTCTAGGAGAGTAGGATGACAATGATGCAGTGGGATGCTGAATGTTGGCTGAATCCTTCAATGAGCCCCTCGAAATCATATTTTGTATCTGCCAAAAATGTAGATGGAAAAAAAATAACAAGGAGAGATGAAAAGGTAGAGTTTTAGAATAACTCTACCACAGCAAATTTCTAAAATGAAAATACTACTAGGATATTTCAACTTAGCAGAGAGATAAAAATCCCTATAAAACGTACAGTATTTAACATAGCAAATGCATGAAAGAAGACCGAAATAGTGAGATCTTCTAAACAACTTAACATCCCAGTATGTAAACAATCGTCAAGACCAAGAAATCGCATTGGAGCAAAAGAAAACTAACTTATACTGCATGCATTGTAGTAATGCACAAGGTTTTCTCCAATAGTGATGAGAAGGATTTATTCTCTAAGCAAACATTCTGTTAAGTGAAGTGCACCGCAGCAGTATGTCATCAATATGGTAAGCATTATGTCAGCACAAAAAGTAGAGGAAGATCTGCTCATGTAGTCAAAAGATGAATCAGGTAAGAAGAACATGAACCACAATTCCTATTACAAAGAAAGAAATAAGCTACCTTACTAACCCGATTCACCCACCCTTAGATACACCCATTTCTTGTACCATTAGTGAACTAAAAGAGTGTCTCCTTATATCCGATAGAGGTCCAAGTTTTTTTTTAGAACTGGAAAACGAAATATACAGTTAAACCAATTCCAGAATTCTACCTAAGATCAGCTTGAAACTTGAAGCCTTGAGCTAATATACACCTCTCATTTACCGCGTTAATATAATAACCAAAAAGTGACAAAATACCAAGAATACCTCAGTTCCTGTAACATCATAACCAAACCACTATGTTCACTACAATAGTGCTGAAAAAAATGTTTGATGATTGCATCAATAATTACTCCTACATGACATGTCCATATAAGCATCCAAAGATAGTACTAAGATAGCAACTCCGAAGAGTGAAGAAACATTTAATGTATCGATTATTTTATCTTTGCAACAAAAGAAGCAACTTTGCGCTAAGCACAATCGTACCTTGACAACTAAAAATGGCAACTTTGAATGAATTTACGAAACTATACCTCGCCATGGCGGTATGTTTGGTTGCTGAATATCTCGGCCTAGTCGTATGTGTCATCGGTGAATCTAAACCTAACCAAGCTGAGTGGATGCAATGATGAGTTGTTTGGTTGCATGTTTACGTTGGGTAATTTATCTTTGAGATGTTGTTTGGTTGCTTGAGGGAAGGTGAAACAGACTCACGGCGGTGCCAACTTTGCATCTTTCAGCCAAGCTGAAAAGGGAAGCTCGAATCGAGCGTTTCCTTGCATCCAGGGGCGGAGATGAGCCTTCGAGAGTTATAGACTTATAGCTCTTAGTTTTGGGTCCGACGCTTATTAAAATCCTGGCTCCGCCGCTGCTTGCATCCACTTAGCCACGCAACTTGCAGGCAACCAAACACACCCGCAATGTGTGAAGATGTTGGCAACGCCAGCGGCCGCCGGGAAGCCAGTGGGATCATACCGCTTGGGATCGCCGACGGCGTCCACGGACGGAACGAGCTGCCGATAGACCGCAAGCGGCCCAGCGAAGAGGTAGGCGGCGTCCGACAGCCGCTCGATCGCCGGCTCGCCAGTGCCGCAGTCGCGGTCGCCCGTGAAGAGGATCGCGTTGGCGCGTGGAGCCTGGCAGTTATGAGCGATCAGGCGTTGGAGGCGACAGAGGCTAGTGCTCGTAGAGGAAGCAAGGGTAGGGGCCCTGGCCTTACGGCGAGGGTTTTGGCGGGAGAGAGGATGAACAAGGCGGCGACGCGGAAGGGTGGGCCGCCTCGGGAGAGCGGGGCTTGGACGACGCCGGTCCACCGGTCCATGGCGGCGGCGGCGGCGAGGTCGCCGGAGTTGGAGCGAGGAGACGGGTAGCGGGAGGAAAAGACCTTGTTGCCCATGTGCTTCTACTGTCTCTTTTGCTTGGGCCTTGGTGGTCAGTGAAGGTATTGTTAGTCTTGAGCCCAGTGGGAGTTCTGGGTCTAGGAATTGCGGGCCAATTCTATCTAAAAGCTCTCGGTCCAAACTCCAGAGTTTTCTGGGTTGCGTTGCGTTAACATCCAAGGGCTGTAGATAATTGGGCCATGTGTGGCGCAATGTTTTGGGCCGGATTTGTGCCTCTTTCAAACTGGGCTGGATGTGCCAAAGCGCAGATTGGCAACCTTATATTATCCTTTGAGCCTGCTGACCTGTTCATCCTAAA
>JAYEVD010000603.1:0-204774 GCA_036346405.1 Phyllostachys edulis
TGTATGGTATTGAGTGTATTCTCAACAATCGTGAGGAAAACTAAGACTATTACAGATAGTACCGGTATTCCCGATGGTCCGATTGATCCTCTTTCTTCTCTCGATTGTCCGCTTTTATATAGTACGTGAAGGAGCTATAGCTTTCTCCAGTGAAGCGACGCCATCACATCCTATAACGGACGACGCTGGTAGTAATCACCGCGATAACTCCTCCACGCCGCCAACAAAGAAATATACCGTAGATAATGGAGCATTACGTACATTACTTCGCAGAGTAACAACAGATGATGATCGTTGAATCCCTTAATCAATTGGGCCCACTTGTCTCAGAGGTTTAATTGATCATAAGGTGGTCGAGTTTGACCTAGTCAGAGAAGAACTTATTTACTATGAGGTAGTCGAAGAAAAGACTTACGATTATTAGGGTAGTCGAGCATAACTTACGATTATGGGGGTGGTCGAGAAGAACTTACGACCACCCAAGAGGCTCTTCCCTTATAACATTAAGGGGTATACTCAGTGACCATATGACGCCATATTTACCTATAATAAGAATTATAGTTAAAAGATAAAATGAGGATTATTATATCCGCCAAGAATTATGATCAAACGTGTTTTTATTGAGATTTTTCTATATGACAATGGATTATACATGTGCACATTGATTTGGGGTATTATTCCTCATTTACTCCTTTTTGGTCATAAATTCTTGTAGAGTAGTCCCTGTGCATGATGTGCACTGCTCTAGTCTTGTGGACATCTTTGACATGCATGAACATCTAAGGGCATATCTAATAGTTAGAGATAATCTTATCTCTAACATATCCTACATTATCTTTAGAGACAACATCTCTAATAGATAGCCTTTAACATTTATATTTTATAATTTTCCTATAAAACGGGCCTACATGTCAACTAGAGTAGATTAATGTATCATGTCTTGTTTCGCGTGCACGACAGTCTCTTTAGGAAGAGACGATATGTGCTCTCTCTTCTCCCCCTCTCTCCTACACGTAGGATTTTGTTGACGTGATATAGCTAAAGACGACAATAAATACAATATTGGAGATGCTCTAAGAGATTCCTTAATTATCTTCACTTGATTGGCGCGACAACCAAGAAATGATGCACCATATTCATCTTTGGCCTTGCATTGTTGGAGTCGGACGAGATCTATTATCTAAACATAAGATGTGTGCGTGCATATTGATATTGGGCATCACTGCAGGATATGCGCTGCTTATGACCAAAGGTGTACACACACATTGTAGCTTCATCTGTCTCTCATTGTTACATACCGCTAGTCTAATACATCTGAGGCACTATGCACATCTTTTTGCTATATCTCTTTGCATCCAAAGTCATCTTTAGCACTTGCATTAGATCTCTAGCTAAAATCCCGTGCAATTGTGTTCCTAGGTGCTACAATATCTAAATATATTCAATTGTATCTAGGTGCTACAATGCATACATTTATATATGAAAATAGAGTTATATTCATCAAGGTAACAATAAATACAGAGTAAATTTTGCAAAACTACACTACGATTAGCAAACACTACTGCAGAAAAGGTCATCACAAACGGTTCGGAAATGTTACTACGACGCTTTCTAACCGCTTGTCTTTATGGGTCAAGAATAACTCGAGGTTATCACAGATTTGCTCAGAATCTCGTAACCGCCTTTGATAGTCAATTATCATAGACGGTTCGAATAAAAAACGCCTATGATGGTCGACTATCATAGACGGTTTTTTGCTATGAACCATATGTGAAGTATATATGCAAAACAAAAATGGTGCGGCCAAGACCACGGTTACCACCATCGGGTCGCACTAATGCCACCTAAGCATGGTGTGCATTGTGTTCCACAACGCCGCCTCCCTATCACCGCCTCACCTCTACCCGAACCACCACCTCTCCTCGCTAGAGGCCGAATGAAGACCGAAGCACTAAGAATCTAACACGCCCAAACCCTAGGAACAATAGAAAAGAAATCAAATCAAGGAGAAAGGGGAATGGAGAGATTAATGAGAGGAATGAGCTCACCAGGTTCTTAGGGGCGTCAATCTAGATGCGGCGAGGTCGGCCCTAGATGGAGACACGGCCCAGGCACGTGGGCTCGGGGAGTGGAGGCCGGCCTCTACACCGAGCTCACCGCAGTGCCATGGGATGGGATGAGAGGCGGGGATGGGAGCTCGCCGCAGTGCCTCCAGGATGGTCGATGGTAGGGGAGAAGAGGCGGGGATGAGATGGGAGGGTGGGGAGGGGGAGGAAGAAGAAGGGGCGGGAGGGTAGGGAGGCGGAGGGATGTTAGGAGGGTAGTGCCTACCATTCGATATTGAGGGAATGAATGAGCGAGATGGGGATCGTGGGGAAGATGCCGCAGATTGATGACATGGCTGGAGCTCGGATTGGTGGGCAGGTTGTCATAGACGGTTTTTAATACAAACCATCTGTGATATTTGTTCTGTGATGAGCTAATATCATAGACGGTTCATATTAAAAACCGTCTGTGACTTTGTGATTTTACCATGACTTGGATGCCTACCTATATTCCTTAATTACTCCCTGATTTTACCATGACTTGGACGCATACAGAAATGCCTAACTCTGTGATTTTACCATGACTTGGACGCCAACCTAAATTCTGTGATTTTACCATGACTTGGACGCCTAGGAATTTCTGTGTGTATCCATGTTTTAGTAAAACCATAGAGTCAAGTAAAATCATAAGATACTTATCACTGACGGTTTTTAATACAAACCGTCTGTGATGAGATACTTATCACAGACGGTTCAAGATATGAACCATCTATGATATTAGCTCATCACAGATGGTTCTTAGCATATCCGAGAATAGAGACGGCCAGGCTTTGGTAAAACCGCTCAGGATTATTATTAACACCGACGGTTTTAGAAAACCGTCTGTGATGAGGCGCCCAAGATAGCCTTTTTGTAGTAGTGAAAACTATCACAAGACAACACTTTATGGACATGTATCACATAACCACACTTAATTTCATAAATCGTTTCACAAAACTACACTTCTGTCGAATCCAACAAAATTGACACATCCTGGACCCACTGGCCAGTCTCGCATCCTCACAACTCCCCCGTTTGCTAACAAGAACGAATTGCCACGCAAGCAACATATAATCTAGCATGCTCAATATGGATAGAATGCTTGCACTAACTTCTAATGGGAATCAAAATCTTAAATCACACAAGAAAACATACCACATGACAATGCTAGATCTCTCCTTAGCTTCTTTTTGCATGTTTGTAAGTGTGCCCTTGCTTGTTGTAGTTACGTGCCGCTTGTGTGACAATTTCATCCATGTGTAAATGGGGGAATTGTGAGGATGTGAGGCTGACTAGTGGGCCCGGGATGTTAGTCCCATTGGATTCGATGGAAGTGTAGTTTTGTGAAACGATTTACCAAAGTAAGTGTGGTTATGTGAAACACATCCTTAAAAGTGTGGTTTTGTGATAATTATGACAATTGTAGTCTGGTTTTGTGAAATTTACTTAGAAATAAACGCTGAAGATTCTTCTTCTTTGTTGTTGAATAACATTCAATGGCCGCTATGTTTCAACTTTAATTATGTAACATCCCACAATTCTAGTTCATTTTCAAATATTCAAAATGTGAACTTTTTAAAAGTTTTTGATGCATTTTGTCGACATTCATTTTTTGGATTTTTATGCAAGACTTTTGTCTAATTGAGAAATTTAAGAATCAAATTTTGGAAGTACAAACCTAATTGAGAATTTAAAATAAATTGAAACAAAAGATGATAATTAAAAACCTAAACTTGGTGTAATTATATTGTTAATAAAATAGGAAATATTTAAAGCTTGTTTTGAAACTTTCCTCAAATCAAATGATAAAAATGCATACAAACACAAAATCAAAGGAATTTCAGAGCAAAATATAGAACAAACAAAATCCAGTAAAAATTACAAAATAATCTACTATGTGTCAGGAGCCTTCGTAAAAATTTCATAATTTTTGGAGCTATATTTCGATACCTAAAAATTATCTAAATCCCTCGGCCTTTTCAAAAATTCTAGAAGCAAAACCTCCTTCTCTTCTTTCTGTCGCTGACCAACCGAGCTTGTCTGTCAGTCATCTTCTTCCATGCACTGCAAGCACCAGCTCGCCCAGGCGCCCATGCCAAACTAGCACAATTGCACTAGCGCAACGCCTCGCCCATCGACTCGGCCAACCGCCCATGGTTTTTCTTGCGCCCACGCTCTACCCCGGTCACGCGCCCATGCCTACCTGCCTCCCTCGTCATCACCTAGAGCAAGTCGCCACCAGTTCTCGTGGTTTCTCGTGAGCTACTTCGTTCTTCTCACCCATATAACCTAAGCACCGAATGCATCGCTTCTATCTCTCCATTTCCCCCACCTCCCCTCTACAATTTCTCCCATCCCCGAGGTCAAACCGAGCTCGGTGCCGAATGTCAGAGCCGACCATGGTCGCTACCGCTCGCCAAGCCTCCTGGTCGCACTGACAAACTCCGACCCCTTTCATATTCTCTATCGACGTCCTCTTTCCATCCCTCTCCTTCTTATTCTCTCTCTGTAGTCGAAGCTCTGAGAACGCGAGCTTCTTCTTCGTGCCTAGTGACATTCGATTCATGGCCAACACTTCCACTAGCCATTCCGGGCAACTTGGTGAGCTCCTTCCATGGTGGACCGCGTCACGACACATTCCAGCACCCAAGGATCATTTCCCCTCATTTGATGTCGAACCCCCAGGCGTGGAATACCCGAAGACCCTATGTATATACTGTACTAGTCCCATGATCAGTAGCTAGTACACACATTCATAATATTTGGTATTTACATCCATATAATCACATACAAAAGTAAACAAAAGGGTACTTACTTAAGCTATTACAAGTTATTACAACAACGGCCGACCGACCAAATAAAAGCAGTCATCAGAGTAAAATATAGCAGCGGAACAAGTAGTTAAAGTAGCAAAATTCTAGCGGCATGCCCATCCAATCCCGCAAGCAACCGACAAGGAACAAGGCCTAGGTAGACCCGTCACCGAACCCTCCGGTTCCAGGTGCAAAGAGCATACGGTTTGTCAATGACTTAGTTAGCTACGACTATCCCATACTAGAACATACGGTTGTACGATTAGGTCTTAGTCCCAGAGTTGCTGGCTTCAGTCCTTAACTGACTCGGATGAGGATCTCCACCCAAGCTACTAGTGAGTCACAATCCTCACTTTCTTAGAATACATTATAACTCGCCCGCATCTAAAACTAAGTTTTTCATTTTATTTTCATACAAAATAACAGAGGTGCCCCCTCTGGAAATTTTTCAAAATATCCCAAATTCACAATTTAACATATTGTCCTTTTATCAGTTTTTCAGAAAATCTATCGTTCTAGTTGCATTTGCGCGATAATCGTACCAAAAAATTTCCAAATGACACTATATATTGTATAACTCATATTCTAATGGCTACAACAGTAAGGGATCAATATTATAAGGACATATGTGCAGCAAATAGGATTACAACTACTAATTTCCCAATCATAGCATTTTCATAAAGAACATACACGCATGCATAATAGATTTTACGAAACAAAGTACGATAAGTAAACTATTGGGATCAACATGATCAAAGGAGGTGCTTGCCTTGCTCTTTCTGTTCTGAATATATGGTGGGTTGGTCGTCGAAATAATTATTCGGACAATCGACGTCTAAATAAAAAAGAACTAGAAACGAATTAAATAACAACAATAAATTCAACAGTAACCAACACCAAATATTTTTACATATTCTGGTAGTTCATGATTTTAGATTAATTTAGAAATAAAAATAATTTAATTTGAAGTTTTGTGGCAAGAGTTATTTAGGTTTACGCATTCTCACGCATGCACTATTGACGTTTACGCTTTCCAGTAAGAAAAACGTATTCTCCTTAGAAACTAAAAGCGTATTTTTATTTTTCTTTTGATTTTATTTATTAACCTGACAAGTGGGGTTCACTCGTTAGTGGCTCGGTTCACGTGATAGTGCGAGACCGAAGGTCTATATGCACAGTGCATGATCCATGGGACGAAGTGCTGTGCGCTTAAGCGACTGTGGGGCCCGCATGTCAGTGACTCACTTAAGGATACCGATTCATTTTAGTTTTTCTAAACCTTTTAGCTCGGTCCCACATCTTAGTGACTCAGCGTTAACTAAAATCGACAGCTAATCATTGCCTTGTCCTAAATGACCGAGATTTGGTCTTAATGATGCCGCTACAGTGTTGTCCATCTAGGCAGAGCCGCACGATGGCGCTTGCGCCCGCACTCGTCGCTAGCATGGTGGTGCTCGGTGGTGGAAGGACTACCCAAAATGGGTTCCTCGCACACCTATGCACCTGCTGGCACTTGCGGCAAGGCCTAGGGTGGCCTAACGTGGCGGTGCGACGGCGTTGAGCGGAGGCGTTGCTGTGGCAACGAGCCAACACTCAAACGAGCAACGATCTTAAACAAAGAATGTGCACATGAGCTTCTTTGAGGTACTAGAGGTGTACCAGAAGCGAGAGGAAGGACGGAGGTGGCCGGAGATAGCTCGGTGATGAAGTTCGGTGGTGACGCGATGGGCTTCATGTGGAGAAGGAGTTCGACCGAAGATGAATGTCGTCCAATGGTCTAGGAAGCTTGAAGATGTTCTAGCGATGCTCCCAGTGCAAGGAATTGGCTCAGGGTGCAGTGGAACTCTGGCGGCGACCGAGGTGGCGGAAATGACTGGAGACGAGGAAGAAGCAATGATTCATTGTCTCTTGTGGATCAAAGATGAAATCGAGTGAGGGGAAAGGATCAGGGAACTCGAACATGATATGACACAGATAACTTGATGAGAAACCCTTCTGAATGGCCAGAGTAGTGGTGGTGGTGCACGACCGAAATGGAGCTCGTGCTCTCTGAGCGTTTGAGCTTGATTTAGGAGGAGATAATGGGAAGGGAGGTGCGCATTGTTGAGAAATGGAAGGAATGGAGATCAAGGTGGCTTTTTATAGCCAGAGGGGCATAGTAGAGCAAAGAGGAGCTCAGGGTGACCGCAGGCAAAATGGCGGAGGTCTCCGGTGTACGGTCAGGTATGGGTCGTGTCCGGGGAAGGGATGGGCGCAGGGGTGATGGGCGACGCGACCGGGACGGTTGGCCGGTGGAAAAACTAGGGCGACGTGGCGAAACCACGGGCGGGGTGGTGATGTGCTCACAGGCATGTGCTGGCGCTCGGTGCACTGTGGTGGATGAAGGTCCCTGCGCATGGGGCCCACCGGTCACGGGAGAGAGAGTTAGGTTTTAGGTTTCGATTTTTGGCCGAATTGTTTTGCTGATTTTATTTAAAAATAAAATGACTTCAGAATTTTATGAAATTTTGTTGTGAGTACTCTTGACCTAATTTAGTTTCTCTTGTAATTTTTTTGAAAGTTTATACCTTCTGTGAATTTCTATAAAATTCATACAATTTTCTGTTCTTATGCTTTTGTATTTGTTTTTCTTAACAATTTTTCACATAAATGTTTTGGTGAATTATTCCTTGGAGATTATGCCTGAAATAATTATCTGATTTAATATTTTTATTTTGTTTTATCTCATTTCTTTTGAGTACATGTTTGTTTGTAGTTCATGGTTTACTTTTTAATCAAAAGCCAAATTCAAACATGGGTATATTTTCATATGCAAAATGATCAAAGTATTTTTCCTTATGCATTTATAATTCATATTCCCAAAATGCAGATTTTGGGATGTTACATTTGATTTGGTCATTCGTCCGCAGGAGCACCTCGCCATCATCATCTTCCTAGCGCACGACCGAAACCATCGCCGCCGGCACCATTTCTTCTCAGTTGAGCTCCACTCCAATTCCTTCCACCCAAAGCATCTATGCTCATGCTCCCCCTAGCTTGGCCCCTATAGCACCTGACCGCCACGACCTTGTCTCTTCCTCATGGCCGGCCGCCGCGCGCCTTCTCCGCGTCGCCATAGAACCGCCCGAGCTGCGACACCACATCCCTTGGCTTCCTTAGCCTGTTGGCAACCCATTTTGGGCTCCCCCAACTGCCGCCGTGGGTTGGCTCACCGACGATGAGCACCACCCAAGAGCCCCCCCCCCCTAGCTGCTCTACTTGGTCTGAAACGGACCGACCTGGTAAAAATGTCCGAAATAGACCAGCCCTGTAGCACATAATCATGGTGGTCATTAGGGCAAAGCTGTGATTAAGGGTTGAATTAATTAACACTATGTTAGACTCTCGTGTGGACCCAAGAGTGAATAGTAGGGATTAATTAAAAAATGGTTTGATTATGAGTCTACGAACGATTGGGCCCCACGACCTTAAGTGCACGGTATAGACCACTTTGTGGACCAGCACAATGCTTGTGGACCTCCAGTCCATGCACTGTTCACATGGACCGAGTCCATGACAAGTAGGCCCTACATGTAAGTTAATAAAATTCAGAAAAATGAGAAAGCCACCTTTAGTTCTGAGGAAAATACGCTTTCTCTATTAGAAAATGCAAACCTTGATAGAGCGTAGAGAAGAATACGCTTTCTTTGCTGGAAAGCGTAAACTTCAGAAAATATGCTTTCGACGTCACCCTTTCTATTTTTCTGGAATTTTCAAACTGAAGCAAATTGAAACCTTAATAACTTTTGCATACAAACTCCAAATGAGATTAATGTTTTTTATAAATTCATCTAAAATCATGCTCTGCTGAATATGCAAAAATATTTGGATTTTTTTTGTTGTTTAAATTATTTTGCTATATTTAATTTGTTTTTGGCTATTTTGATTAGACGTTGATTGTTCGGACGATTTTAACGACAATATTCCATCCTCATATTTAGAGCAACTAGTGCAAGGCAAGAACCCCCTTTGACCATGTTGATCCTACTATTTTAAATAATGTACTTCTTTTTTGCAAAATCTATTATGCATGCATGCATGTTTGATTAAATTGCTATATTCGGGGTTAACGGTAGTTGTAATCCTATTCGATGCATGTGCCTCCTTGAAATATTGATATCCTTGTTGTTGTAGCCATTAGGTTACAATAAATGATGTCAACTTGGGATTTTCTGTCAGACCTCGGCGTGGAATACCCGAAGACCTTTTGTGTGTACTGTACTAGTTCCATGATCAGTGGCTAGTACACACATTCACAACAATTGGCATTCATATCCGTACATTCACATATATATATGGTAAAGCAAAATGGCACTTAACTTAAGCGATTACAACAATTACATCAACGACCAACCAGCCAAATAAAACAAATACCAATAGAGTATCAAAATAACAGCGGAAGTAAAGGTGATGAAACTAAACAAGTCCCAGTTGCATGCCCATCCAAAATCCCAAAGCCAATCGATAAAGAACAATTTCTAGTTAGACCCGTCACTGAACCCTTCGATTTTGGGTGTGAAAAAAACGTCGTCAAGTGTTGGCTCTTCCTCATATTCTGAACAACAATATAAGCAAGACTGAGTACAATGCGTACTCAGCAAGACTTGTAGTGTATCACAAATTGTATATATAAATGCAAGGCTAATAAAAGAATGTGGCTCAACCCTACAAGTTATTTTGTATTAAGCATATTTTATTTGCAATATTCATAAGTAGTACTTTGCAATGAAATTTGAAAGAGTAGTTAAATAAACATATGACAATAAGTAAGTAGCTGAATGGATAATAGTGTAACATCCCAAGTGTATAATTAGGGTTATTCAAGTATAATTATATGTGTAGAAATTAAAACTTTTTCTCACATTTTGAAAAACCCTAAAATCTCATGTGATTCGTGTCCAAGAGTTGTGTAATCTAAAAACACAAAGCTCTTGTTGACCAAAAGTCAAATTCATTTTCCATTTATCTAAAATCTTGTGCCAATCAATAGGAAATATTTTCCTTGGTCCAAAAACTGATGTGGGACCCTCTGAAAAATATCACAAGTTGTAAAACTAGTTTGATAAATTTTGGAGGTAAAACAATCCTTTAAACAACCTTAATAAATTTCCTGAGAAAAATGCATTGCATAATAACCTCTGGAAAATTTCTGTAAGGTTAATCATGTTGTCAGCAAGCTCCAGTTAAAATTTCATCAAATTTGGAGCTCATTTGCTAGCCCAAACAATTCGCAAAGTCTCAATTGCTTAAAAGTTCAAATTCAAAAACCTCAGACTGCTCCTTGGGCTAGCTATGTTCAAAACTGGTCCACCCCAACCCCTTTGGACCTCCTCAACCAGGTCTGCACCCCACAGACCTCCTCTCCATTTAATCAGTGCATGCCTGCTGGATTCACATCCAACACCACGACCTCCTCCGCGCTAACACCAAGAAAGACCTTCCCACCTCATGAGGTCATAGCCATTTGGATCAAAGATCCACGGCCACGACCTCCCCGTGTGTGAAACCTCAAAGACCTCCTCGAGCTGTTAAACCATCGCAGCCGAGGTCATCCCATTTGTTGAGGTCGAGCCGCTGGATCAAATCCAACCGCCACGACCTCCTCCTCAACATACTCATCAGTCCTCCCACTGCGTGAGGTCTTGGCCCTTGATTCAAGATCCACGGCCCGACCTCCCTCCTCGTTAAAACCACTTAGACATCCCACCTACGTGAGGTCATAGCCCTTGGATTAAAAATCTAAGGCCATGACCTCCCTTGTCTTTTTCGCTTTGGATCTCTCGCCAACGACGAGATCAATGGACGCTTCGACCATCGCATGAGCCCTTAGATCCAAATCGAGGGCTAAGACCTCCTTTGCGCTACGCCGCAGTCCTCGACCTCCCTTATTCACTTTGTGCGATAGACCTCCCCATCAGTCGGTGCCCTTGGATTTACATCCAAAGGCCATGACCTCCCCTCGCCTCTTATGTTCAAGGCGTGTATGTTAAGTCCCAACCGAGGTCCGCACTGCTGGATGGAGATCCAACGCTTTGGACCTCCCTGTCCATTTCTCACGTCGTTTTCACGTTAAGTGAAATCGTGAGGCCATGACCTCCCCACGCTTGATCGTGTGGCTGGGACCTCCTCCCACCACTTAAAAACATAACGGTTCAAAATGGGATCCGATGGCCAGACCTCCTCGAGGTCTCATCCAATGGCCACTAGGACCTCCCCCCGTTTTCTCCTTCCTCTGGCGCTGGGAGCTTCGAAAGATGCATTTAATGCATGTCCGAGCAGGAGGTACTGCTCATGACTCTTTGTCGACCAAGATTTAATGCAGTGTCACCTTTCGCCTCAATGGTCAGCCGAGCCCGCCCCTTGTCATCCCCATGTCTTGTCCACTCCATAGACCATGCCATGGGCCAAGCTCACCATGAGCTTAGCTGGTCTAAGACCTCAATTGCCCTAGGATAAAACCACCCCACCGGTCCTTTGGCTTCCTTTGCACACCATTATCACCTTGCTCACACCTCTGTGCTTGTGAGCTTTAGACACCAAAGTTCCTTGGTCACTTTTGCCGGAGCTCAAGCTCCTCGGTGGGCAAGGGTCATTGAGAATTTTTCTCCTCTCCTTGCTTCCATTGTGCCTTTCCTCCGGGACCAAGTCCTAACTAAGTTGTTGGACATTTGCAGAGGGGACAAAGTGGAGCTCTGAGTCGAGCCGAGGCTTGAACTTGACTTGAGCAATGGAGCTCCCCATCTTCCCCAACTCAAAGCCAAGACCATCCCCGACCTCCCAAGATCTTAAGGACCTCCTGTACCTCCCGATAGTCCTTAGTGCCGCACTGCGGTATGTTGTCAGGAGCTCTTAATTGGCACACGCTTGTATGTCGCGTGAGCTTCTTTTTGCTTTTCAGATTTTGCCCGCGGCGGTCATTTGGCCCTCTCGGCCACGGCGCTCAAAGCCGCCGCCGCTGCCGAGAGGAGGTCCACTGGGTGCGCAACGTTATTGTGCACTCGGTGGTATTATTGGACCTCAACGGCAGCTCTACATCGCCATGGCGAGATCCTTTCTTCACGCCGGGATTTTGTCGGACGTCCCGAGCGTGTCATTGTCGTTTTGGACAAAGATTCGCCGAGTTATTGCGCCATCATTTGCCCAAATTATTGCAATCAATAGCGTGTCTTAACCGTCCTTAAATCCACCATTTATTGCGCCGCCTTAATCCCTCCGCAAGACGGACCTCCTCGTGGTCCCGCCGCATTTATCTCATGTCCAAGCGCGCAGGCAGCGCGAGCTCGACGCCCGCACCTCCTCCGAGGAGATCCGAGCGCCCAAGACCTCCCCCTTGCGCGATCTCGACCATCCGCACCTCCGGAGGTCTGTGAAGGTTTAGATCTCACCGCTAAGGACCTCCCTTTAGATCTGGTCCGCTCCGACCTCCCCATCATCGCTGTGGTTCGTTGGATCCTCAATCCACCGCCACGACCTCCCCCTTGCCTCGCAAGATGTGAGTTGTTAGGAGGTCCAGACCTCTGGACCTCACATGTGCGCAATGCTGTTGATCTCTCGGGAGGTCTCGAGCCGCTAGATCTGTGATCTGTGGCTCACGACCTCCCATGTCTTTGTGAATGTTAGGAAGGTCAAGAATTCTTAAGTATGAACTGAAATGAGGTAGACTTTAGAATTTCATATCTTTTTCATTTTAAATCCTTTTGAGGTCATTCAAGTTGTGTTAGCTCTATCTTGAACTTGACTTTAATCCAAAATGGTTGTAAGTTGAGTTCAGCTCCAGAGCACAGTTTTGCCATAGGTTTTAGTACTCCTTTTGGATAATACACTCAAAATTTAGGTTTAACTTGTAAAACCCATAACTAATGCTCTATAGATGATTTTTGAGTGAATCCAAGTTTGTTGGATTCCTCTAATAATGAACTTGCTAGGAAAAATAGTTTTGAACATGTTACTGTTTTCAGAAAGAATAATTATGCATTATAATTTTGTTCAAGTTATTGTCTTTAAAAAAAATTGTAGAAGTTGCAATGTAACTCCAAAAGAGTTGAAACCACTTCCATTAGTCTTAGAATGTCATTACCTATCTACCATAAAAATTTCATGTCCAGAAGACCCCTAGAAAATAATTTATGAACAGTAGCCCTTTTTAATTTAATTTGGATTTTTCTGGCCGAATTGAATTGTTTTGATCATATCTTTTGCGTCAAGAATCCAAATCGATTGATTCTTGTTGCTAAATTCATGATAAATCACCCTCTTACTTCTGTAGAAATTTCAGAGAATTTGGAGTTCGTTTGCTGTGCTGTCTTTGTTGTCTTTCGTCGTTCTTATCGGTTCTTTATTGCTTTTTCCGTTAGGGTTCGACATTTGTGGTGATCCCGCGAACGACCCTCCGCAACAAAGTGACCAGCAACAAGGCAAGCAGTTTGACCATTTCCATCATTGTCCCATTATTTTAAAGTTTAATACCTTGCTTTACTTCTATGTATGCATGCTACTTTGTGTTAAATGTCGCTAGCTTTTCCTATAGTTGCATAATCTGTAGGAATTGTTATCCTCTACTACCAATGAGCCTAGGTTATTCGCTGTGGTTTGAGCTCGTTGGATGAGCTCTTATCACTTAGTAGTTGCGCTTAAACCGCTTAGACATACTTAGCTATCGGTAGTAATGGGCCATCATCGATATAGTCGATGGTCTTGATCACACAAGTATAACTATTCCTCCTATATGTCCAGCACTTGTGCTTTGATTAATTTGTAAAATCAAAACTGAAAATAAAATGTCGATTTAGACTTGGGCATATTGGATGGATGGTGCGGTTCTTGGAATGTGGTGGTATGCCCGGTCCCTAAGGACCGAGTACTTGGGTCACTAAGCCAAGCGCTTTATGCGTGCTAACCACACGAGGGGATATGGGACCCTCTTGACTAAGTACTTTGGGAGGTGTTAATTATGAGCTGGTTGGTGGGTATGTTTTAATAAAATCTGTGTGTGTGGTGTTGGGAGGGAGCATTGGCGCACCGGTTAGGCTGTCTAATGTGTCTTGTCCCGTGGGTTGCGGCTCGTAATTAGCATCGCCCATTGGAAATGTCTCAGAGGACTTAGCGTGTGCGGCACACCAAAGGTCGGTGCCTAAAGGAAAGGCGGTCCGACGTGGGTACATTGGTACACCCCTCAGGGATAAAACTATTCAATAGCCTCGCCCTAGGTTATGGACATGCTTGGTAAGGTCGCTCAAGACTAGACTACAACCTTTAATTAAAACTTGACATGGTTGGTATGAACGGGGAGTTCATGCTATTGTTGTGGTGACTTGGGTTAGTCACCTCCATGTTGTTCTTGTTGTTGTTATTATGTTATTATCGCATTGTTATTTCAACATTTAAAAATGCTTTGTCAAATTGCCTTCAATCTATTATGTTAATTGCAAATAAATGTTGCTTTACGCTAAAATGAGTCCAAAGCCTCACCCACTTAAATAAAGCTTGCATGTAGCTATTTATAGTTCTCGTTATCTCACACGTAAGTCTTATGGAGTACTTTATGTACTCATCCGCCGGTTGTGGTAATTTTTGTGGCTTTTGTTGCAGAGGAAGAAGGAGAGCTCCAAGAGCCTCTTTTGTGCTACGTGTTGCGCTTTCTTCGACGACTAGCTTGGCGGTCCGGTCAGATGCCTAGGGGTTAAGGCACACCGATTGGCTTTGTGTTATAGCCATCTTTATGGCACTTTTGCTTCCGCTGTTATCTTTTGTAATTATCGCTATTTGGCCTAAGGGCCTCTTTTGTAATATCTATTCCATTTTTATGTTAACTTCGGTTTATTGCTTATGTTCTATGTGTTGTATGGAATTGATACATTCTTTTGTTGTGAGGTATGTATATTGCATTCGGGAAGTATACATCTCTCGAGACCGGGTTTATTTGGTTGATAATACTAGGGTCAATCGGACGACTAAGTATTATGAACCTAATAAACGTCTGGTCTCACAAAAGTTGGTATCGAGCCGTTATGACCGTAGTAACGCAAGCTTGGTCGTCCTTAGGATATTTTGAAAACCTATTTTCAAAGTATAAATGAGTTTTGAAAGCTTAAGTAATTCTCGGATTTTATTCCTTACCTATCTTAGCTTTCTTCTCATCTCACTCTAATTTGAGTTTTAAAATTGTTTTCCTCTCCTCCTCTCAAAAGATAAACCCAATTAATCGATAACACGGGTTTTGGGTAACATATGAGAGTTCTAAATTGATGTCTTGGCTACCTTCTTGGTGAAGAATAGAAGTATTTGAAGGTGAAACTCAAATCTGAAAGTTCTGGACAGCAAGCAAGCATTTTAGGGCAGCAATGCTTAAGCTAGTAAATGAGGTAGAAAATGAGAGGTTAATCAACTAAAACTTGTGGGAATAAAAGGGTAAGATGTGATACTAGTTAGCTAAGTATCTAACACTTATTTCGCTGCATTAACCTTGCTCTCTAATAGTTTTAGATCTCATCTTACAATCTGATTTGTAATCTTCCCGATCAATTACTCGTTCATTCAATACGGGTTAGTTGCGTTGAGAAGTTGAGCTTTGCTTTTGGTGTTTCTTGGCTGTTTTTGGAGTCTTTTAGAAGCTTGTTAAAGTTTAATTACCCGCTGCTTTGGCTTTCGTTTAGGGTGATCTTCATTCCCCTAGTCGATCGCTTTTGCTTTCTTTAAGGCTTAATTTTTCGGGTCTAGTTGCTAACCAAAATTTCTTGTAACAGGATGGCCGGACGCACTCGTAGCGGCCAAGGCCAGTCAGCTGGTCCGGACGAGGAGCTTCCTCCTCCTCCGACCATGGCCGAGGTCCTTCTTCAGATTGAGCGCAACCGCGGATGATAGGAGAGTTCTATCGACGCCATCGCGCGCAACACCACCGCTTCTTACCGGAGCTTCAGGATCTCGGCCGTGGAATGCCCATCACCTCGTGGGGTCTTCTTGAGTTCCTTCGTACTCAGCCCCTACCTTTTCCGGTCCGAGGACCTTTGGATGCGGACGATTGGCTTGCCTCGTGGAGCGAAGCCAGATCGCGCAGCGCTGTGAGCACGAGAAGGCGCTGCTCGTGATCGCACCACCTTGAGGGTGCAGCTTTGTCCCGTGGGAGAGCTATCTCGCCATGCAGCCCGTGGACCATACCGCCTCTTGGGAGGAGTTCCGCGCTGCCTTCGTCGGCTCACATCCTCGCCGGCTTGATGGAGATCAAGAAGGGGAGTTTCTTGCGCCAAGCAAGGGCGAGCTCACCATGGAGTATGTATACGAGTTCAACCATCTAGCTCGTTATGCTCCCGAGGATGTGGCCACCGATATGGCCAAGGTGCCAAGTTCAGCGTGGCTTGTCCGAGGAGTCAAGGACAAGCTATCCATTGTCGATTTTCCGATTTTCAGTCCTTGGTCGACAAGGCCATCGTCGCCGAGCATGCGGCGAGAGCTTATGGACTCCCGCAAGCGCAAGTGGGAGGCCCATAAGTCATCTAGGGCAGTTCCTCCGCCCCCGCTTCGGCGCCTCAGGGTACCATTCTCACTCTTGGCGCCCCGAGGTCACCGCCTCGTTTCGCCCTTCGCAGGCCGTGTCCCACCACGCACCTGCGAAGTCACAGAGCGCCCCGCAACCCGGTGCCGGGTCACATGTTTCTCATGCAACTGAAGGGGCATTATGCTAACCAATGCCCAAAGAAGACAGAGAGCCCTCGCCCCTAATGGAGGACGCGGGTCGAGGTGGTGCATCTCAGACCGAAGATCGTCCCGCTACCCAAGGCGTGGGTAGTGGTCGCGTCAACGCCATCACCGCAGAGGAGGCTCGGGAGGCACCCGACGCCGTGCTTGGTACACTTTCGTTAACTCTCATCCCGCCATCGCTTTTGTTTGATTCAGAGCATCTCATTCCTTTGTTTCGAGTCTTTTGCTACTGTTGGAGAGCTTCTTTCCTCTCCATTGTCGGTCCCGCTTACTCATTCGCTCTCCGGTTCGGAGTTGAGAGCCGAGATTGAGTGTAGGGATGTCCTATCGAGATCGAAGGCGAGGGTTCTTAGCTTAACCTTATCCTTCTCCATTCAGCGAGTCTTGATGTAATTCTTGGTATGGATTGGTTGTCCAAAGACATGGGACAAATCGATTGTGCCAGAAGCTCATCTCTTTATCTAGTCCTCCCGTGAAAGCGTGTTCGCCACGAAGTCGCTAGATCCGCATCTCTTCGACTTGAAGCGAAGCCCGCCTAGATATTAGCGAAGTCCCAACAGTTTGTGACTTTGTTGATGTCTTTCCGCTAATCTTCCGGGATGCCACCCGCTCGAGACCTCGAGTTTGTCATTGAGTTGGCTCCTGCACGCCCCTATCTCAAAGAGGCCTTATCGGATGCCACCGAACGAGTTGGTAGAATTGAAGAAGCGCTAAGTGAGCTGCAGAGAAGGGTTTCATTCGCCTAGCTCATCTCCTTGGGGTTGTCCGGCAATCTTCGTAAAGAAGAAGGATTCGTACTTTTACGATGTAAGGCCGATTATCGCCCACTTAATGAAGTGACAGAAGAACAAGTATCCATTGCCCTCAAGATCGACGATCTCTTCGATCAATTGACCGGAGCTCGAGTTTTCTCCAAGATTGATTTGAGAGTGGGATATCATCAGTTCAGATTCGCCCGAGGATATTCCAAAGGCAAGATTCTCTACTCGCTATGGCTTGTATGAGTATCTTCGTCATGTCATTCGCTTAACCAATGCTCCCGCTTTGTTCATGAATCTCATGAATTCGGTATTCATGGAGTATTTGGATAAGTTTGTCGTGGTCTTCATCGATGATATTCTTATCTATTCCAAGAACGATGAGGAACATGATCAAGATCTCGAGGCTTGTGTTAGGCAAGCTACGTGAGCACCAACAGACGCCAAGTTCAAACAAGTGTGCATTCTCGTTGAAGGAAGTGGCTTTCTTAGGCCATATTCTTTCAAAGCAGAGGCGAGCCGCTGATCCTAGCAAGGTCAGCGATGTTCTTTCATGGACTCAACTCGCTCGGTCACCGATGTCGCGGAGTTTTCTCGGCTTAGCGGGATATTATCGCCGCTTATCGAGAACTTCTCCAAGATCGCTGGCCGATGACGGAGTTGCTCAAGAAGGACAAGAAGTTCTTGTGGTCCGCTGAGTGTGAGGAAAGTTTCCAATACTCAAGAAGCGATTGACCACCGCCTCCGCTCTTGTTCTTCCCGATATCCATCGGCTTCGATATCTTTTGCGATGCTTCTCGTCGAGGCCTCGGTTGTGTCCTTATGCAAGAAGGCAAGGTAGTGGCCTATGCATCAAGACAATTGAGACCTCATGAACTCAACTACCCTACTCATGATTTGGAGTTGGTCTGCTGTGATTCATGCACTTAAGATTTGGCGACATTACCTAATCAGAATCGCTAGAAGTGTATTCGATCACAAAGCCTCAAGTACTTGTTCACCCAACCTGACCAACCTCGTGCAAAGGAGATGGTTGGAGTTGATCAAGGACTATGATATGGGTATTCACTACCATCCGCAAGGCTAATGTCGCTGTCGATGCGCTTTAGTCGCAGCGCATTGTAATGCCTTAGTGCTCAAGGAGCATTCGCTCTCTTCTCGAAGCATTCCAAATGCCTCAACTTGGAGATAGTTGAGCATGGATTTCGCCGCCATGGTTGTGCAACCAACCTTGGTGGATCGGATCAAGTCCGCCTCAATGGATTTGGGAGTGAGCCACATTAAGGCAAATGTCAAGGCCGGAACGACCAAGTGCTTTTCTCGAGGATGAGCATGGTGTTGTGAGGTTCGCAACGCCTTGTGGTTCCAAAGGACATGGAGTTGCGGAATTTGATCCTCCCGAAGCCCATGATTCGCCTTTTATCCATTCATCCCGGCCACAAAGATGTATCAAGATCTTCGCCGAGATTTTGGTGGACCCGAATGAAGAGGGAAATCGCGGTTCGTTGTCGAAAGCGACGTGTGTCGTCGTGGTCAAGGCCGAGCATCGGCGTCCGCCGGATCGCTTCACCTTTTGCCAATTCCTCGAGTGGAAGTGGATTCGATCGAATGGATTTCATCACCGGTCTACTCCACGCCCCCGAAGAAGAATGATGCCATTTGGGTCGCCATCGATCGATTGACTAAGGTGGCACATTTTCTTCCCACAAGACCGACCTTCGTAGGTCTTTTGGCGGAACTCTACATCGCCGCATCGTGAGTTTGCACGGTGTGCAAGACGATCGTGTCGGATCGTGGATCCTTTTCACGCCTCGCTTTTGGCATAGCTTGCAAGAGGCTATGGGCACTCATCTTGCTTTTAGCACAAGATTTCACCTCAAACCGATGGTCGACCGAGAGGGTCAACCAAGTTTTGGAAGACATGCTTCGTGCTTGTGTCCTTTCCTATGGGAAGCATTGGGAGAAATGCTTGCCATTCGCCGAAGTTTTCTTATAACAACAAATTTTCGAGGCCGTCTCGGCATGGCACCTTTTGAGGCCTTATACGGAGAAAGTGTAGGACCCGTTGAACTGGTCGAGACCGTGAGAGACCTCTCTTTGGTCCGGACTCAATCAATGAGGCCGAGCGCCAAGTCCAAATTTTATTCGTGAGCTGTTTGCACGCAGCTCAATCCAGCAAAAGAGCTATGCGGATCGCCCGACGTGAGTTACGTTTTGAGCCTAATGACTTTGTTTATCTCAAAGTCTCTCCTTTGAAGGGCCATCAACGTTTCGGCGTCAAGGGCAAATTGGCTCCTCGATATGTCGGTCCCTACCGCATTATCGAGAAGAAGGGAGCTGTTGCCTATAAGTTGGAGTTGCCATCTGCACTTGAGGGGGTACATGATGTGTTCCATGTATCCCAGCTTAAGAAGTGCCTCCGTGTTCCAACTGAGGAAGCTCCGTTGGAAACCCTCGATGTCCAGGAAGATTTGACCTATCGCGAGCACCCTGTTCGCGTACTCGATGAGTCTGAACGAAGAACAAGGAATAAGACCATTAAGTTCCATAAAGTTCAGTGGTCGAACCATTCCGAGGATGAGGCTACTTGGGAAAGAGAAGATCGCTCAAGGCGGATTATCCATCTTTCTTTATCGAGTGAGCCAAATCTCGGACGAGATTTCTGTAAGGAGGGGAGATTTTGTAACATCCCAAGTGTATAATTAGGGTTATTCAAGTATAATTATATGTGTAGAAATTAAAACTTTTTCTCACATTTTGAAAAACCCTAAAATCTCATGTGATTCGTGTCCAAGAGTTGTGTAATCTAAAAACACAAAGCTCTTGTTGACCAAAAGTCAAATTCATTTTCCATTTATCTAAAATCTTGTGCCAATCAATAGGAAATATTTTCCTTGGTCCAAAAACTGATGTGGGACCCTCTGAAAAATATCACAAGTTGTAAAACTAGTTTGATAAATTTTGGAGGTAAAACAATCCTTTAAACAACCTTAATAAATTTCCTGAGAAAAATGCATTGCATAATAACCTCTGGAAAATTTCTGTAAGGTTAATCATGTTGTCAGCAAGCTCCAGTTAAAATTTCATCAAATTTGGAGCTCATTTGCTAGCCCAAACAATTCTGCAAAGTCTCACTGTTTAAAAGTTCAAATTCAAAACCCAGACTGCTCCTTGGCTAGCTATGTTCAAAACTGGTCCATTTCAACCCCTTTGACCTCCTCAACCAGTGTCTGCACCCCAACAGACCTCCTCTCCACTTTAATCAGTGCACTGCTGGATTCACATCCAACACCACGATCTCCTCCTGCTAACACCAAGAAAGACCTTCCCACCTCATGAGGTCATAGCCACGGATCAAAGATCCACGGC
This sequence comes from Phyllostachys edulis, assembly GCA_036346405.1. Lineage (NCBI taxonomy): Eukaryota > Viridiplantae > Streptophyta > Magnoliopsida > Poales > Poaceae > Phyllostachys > Phyllostachys edulis. The sequence continues at coordinate 20,758 of JAYEVD010000603.1, forward strand.
CACGACCTCCCCGTGTGTGAAACCTCAAAGACCTCCTCGAGTTGTTAAACCATCGCAGCGAGGTCATCCCATTTGTTGAGGTCGAGCCGTTGGATCAAATCCAACCGCCACGACCTCCTCCTCAACATACTCAACAGTCCTCCCACTGCGTGAGGTCTTGGCCCTTGATTCAAGATCCACTACCGACCTCCCTCCTCGTTAAAACCACTTAGACATCCCACCTCACGTGAGGTCATAGCCCTTGGATTAAAAAATCTAAGGCCATGACCTCCCTTGTCTTTTCTTCGCTTTTGGATCTCGCTCAACGCACGAGATCAATGGACAGTCGGACCATCGCATGAGCCCTTAGATCCAAATCGGAGGGCTAAGACCTCCTTGCGCTACGCCGCAGTCCTCTCGACCTCCCTTATTCACTTTGTGCGATAGACCTCCCCATCAGTCGGTGCCCTTGGATTTACATCCAAAGGCCATGACCTCCCCTCGCCTCTTATGTTCGCGTGCGTTAAGTCCCAACCGAGGTCCGCGACTGCTGGATGGAGATCCAACGCTTTGGACCTCCCGTCCATTTCTCACGTGCGTTTTCACGTTATGAAATCGTGAGGCCATGACCTCCCCACGCTTGATCGTGTGGTGGGACCTCCTCCCACCACTTAAAAACATAACGGTTCAAAATGGGATCCGATGGCAGGACCTCCTCGAGGTCTCATCCAATGGCCACTAGGACCTCCTCGTTCTTCTCCTTCCGGCGCTGTGGGAGCTTCGAGCAAAGGCATTTAATGCATGTCCGAGCAGGAGGTACTGCTCATCAGACTCTTTGTCGACCAAGATTTAATGCAGTCACTTTTTCCACTCAATGGTCGGCCCGAGCCCGCCCCTTGTCATCCCCATGTCTTGTCCACTCCATAGACCATGCCATGGGCCAAGCTCACCATGAGCTTAGCCAAGGGTCTAAGACCTCAATTGCCCTAGGATAAAACCACCCCCACCGGTCCTTTGGCTTCCTTTGCACACCATTATCACCTTGCTCACACCTCTGTGCTTGTGAGCTTTAGACACCAAAGTTCCTTGGTCGCTTTTGCCGGAGCTCAAGCTCCTCCTGGGCAAGGGTCATTGAGAATTTTTCTCCTCTCCTTGCTTCCATTGTGCCTTCCTCCGGGACCAAGTCCTAACTAAGTTGTTGGACATTTGCAGAGGGGACAAAGTGGAGCCTTGAGTCGAGCCGAGGCTTGAACTTGACTTGAGCAATGAGCTCCCCATCTTCCCCAACTCAAAGCCAAGACCATCCCCGACCTCCCAAGATCTTAAGGACCTCCGTGTACCTCCCGATAGTCCTTAGTGCCGCACTGCGCGGTATGTTGTGCGGAGCTCTTAATTGGCACACGCTTGTATGTCGCGGAGCTTCTTTTTGCTTTTCAGATTTTGCCCGCGCGGGTCATTTGGCCTCTCGCTCGCCGGCGCTCAAAGCCGCCGCCGCCGCCGAGAGGAGGTCCACCGGTGCGCAACGTTATTGTGCACTCAGCAGTATCATTGACCTCAACGGCGAGCTCTACATCGCCGGCGAGATCCTTTCTTCACGCCGGATTTTGTCTGACGCCCCGAAGCGTGTCATTGTCGTTTTGGACAAAGATTCGCCGAGTTATTGCGCCATCATTTGCCCAAATTATTGCAATCAATAGCGTGTCTTAACCGTCCTTAAATCCACCATTTATTGCGCCCTTAATCTTCTCCGCGCACGGACCTCCTCGTGGTCCCGCCAAGATTTATCTCATGTCCAAGACGTGCAGCGCGAAGCCTCGACGCCCGCACCTCCTCCGAGGAGATCCGAGCGCCCAAGACCTCCCCTTGCGCGATCTCGACCATCCGCACCTCCCCGAGGTGCTGTAAGGTTTAGATCTCACCGCTAAGGACCTCCCTTTAGATCTGGTCCGCTCCTGACCTCCCATCATCGTTGTAGTTCGCTGGATCCTCAATCTCGCCACGACCTCCCGTGCCTCGCAAGATGTGAGTTGTTAGGAGGTCCAGACCTCTGGACCTCACATGTGCGCAAGGCGTTGATCTCTCGGGAGGTCTGAGCCGTTAGATCTGTGATCTGTGGCTCACGACCTCCCATGTCTTTGTGAATGTTAGGAAGGTCAGTAAATTCTTAAGTATGAACTGAAATGAGGTAGACTTTAGAATTTCATATCTTTTTCATTTTAAATCCTTTTGAGGTCATTCAAGTTGTGTTAGCTCTATCTTGAACTTGACTTTAATCCAAAAATGGTTGTAAGTTGAGTTCAGCTCCAGAGCACAGTTTTGCCATAGGTTTTAGTACTCCTTTTGGATAATACACTCAAAATTTAGGTTTAACTTGTAAAACCCATAACTAATGCTCTATAGATGATTTTTGAGTGAATCCAAGTTTGTTGGATTCTCTAATAATGAACTTGCTAGGAAAAATAGTTTTGAACATGTTACTGTTGTCAGAAAGAATAATTATGCATTATAATTTTGTTCAAGTTATTGTCTTTAAAAAAAAATTGTAGAAGTTGCAATGTAACTCCAAAAGAGTTGAAACCACTTCCATTAGTCTTAGAATGTCATTACCTATCTACCATAAAAATTTCATGTCCAGAAGACCCTAGAAAATAATTTATGAACAGTAGCCCTTTTTAATTTAATTTGGATTTTTCTGGCCGAATTGAATTGTTTTGATCATATCTTTTGCGTCAAGAATCCAAATCGATTGATTCTTGTTGCTAAATTCATGATAAATCACCCTCTTACTGCTGTAGAAATTTCAGAGAATTTGGAGTTCGTTTGCTGTGCTGTCTTTGTTGTCTTTCGTCGTTCTTATCGGTTCTTTATTGCTTTTTCCGTTAGGGTTCGACATTTGTGGTGATCCCGCAATCCACCCTCCGCAACAAAGTGACCAGCAACAAGGCAAGAAGTTTGACCATTTCCATCATTGTCCCATTATTTTAAAGTTTAATACCTTGCTTTACTTCTATGTATGCATGCTACTTTGTGTTAAATGTCGCTAGCTTTTCCTATAGTTGCATAATCTGTAGGAATTGTTATCCTCTACTACCAATGAGCCTAGGTTATTCGCTGTGGTTTGAGCTCGTTGGATGAGCTCTTATCACTTAGTAGTTGCGTTTAAACTGCTTAGACATGCTTAGCTATCGGTAGTATGGGCCATCATCGACATAGTCGATGGTCTTGATCACACAAGTATAACTATTCCTCCTATATGTCCAGCACTTGTGCTTTGATTAATTTGTAAAATCAAAAACTGAAAATAAAATGTCGATTTAGACTTGGGCATATTGGATGGATGGTGCGGTTCTTGGAATGTGGTGGTATGCCCGGGTCCCTAAGGACCGAGTACTTGGGTCACTAAGCCAGCGCTTTTATGCATAACCACACGAGGGGATATGGGACCTCTCTTGACTAAGTACATTGGGAGGTGTTAATTATGAGCTGGTTGGTGGGTATGTTTTAATAAAATCTGTGTGTGTGGTGTTGGGAGGGAGCATTGGCAGACCGGTTAGGCTGTCTAATGTGTCTTGTCCCCGTGGGTTGCGGCTCGTAATTAGCATCGCCCATTGGAAATGTCTCAGAGGACTTAGCTGTGCAAGCACACCAAAGGTCGTGGTGCCTAAAGGAAAGGCGGTCCGACGTGTGGGTACATTGGTACACCCTCGCAGGATAAAACTATTCAATAGCCTCGCCCTAGGTTATGGACATGCTTGGTAAGGTCGTTCAAGACTAGACTACAACCTTTAATTAAAACTTGACATGGTTGGTATGAACGGGAGTTCATGCTATTGTTGTGGTGACTTGGGTTAGTCACCTCCAGGTTGTTCTTGTTGTTGTTATTATGTTATTATCGCATTGTTATTTCAACATTTAAAAATGCTTTGTCAAATTGCCTTCAATCTATTATGTTAATTGCAAATAAATGTTGCTTTACGCTAAAATGAGTCCAAAGCCTCACCCACTTAAATAAAGCTTGCATGTAGCTATTTATAGTCTCGTTATCTCACACGTAAGTCTTATGGAGTACTTTATGTACTCATCCGCCTGGTTGTGGCAATTTTGTGGCTTTTGTTGCAGAGGAAGAAGGAGAGCTCCAAGAGCCTCTTTTGTGCTACGTGTTGCGCTTTCTTGACGACTAGCTTGGCGGTCCCACAGATGCCTAGGGTTAAGGCACACCGATTGGCTTTGTGTTATAGCCATCTTTATGGCACTTTTGCTTCATTGTTATCTTTTGTAATTATCGCTATTTGGCCTAAGGGCCTCTCTTTTGTAATATCTATTCCATTTTTATGTTAACTTCGGTTTATTGCTTATGTTCTATGTGTTGTATGGAATTGATACATTCTTTTGTTGTGAGGTATGTATACCGCATTCAGGAAGTATACATCTCGAGACCGGGTTTATTTGGTTGATAATACTAGGGTCAATCGGACGACTAAGTATTATGAACCTAATAAACGTCGGGGTCTCACAAATAGTAACAACAACTCGCAACTCTCCTTGGCTACGAGCAACATTTCTTTTTCAGCCATAGACATGGCAAACAATCCAAACATAAACCATGGACCATTCCCACATTTTCCAATAAGAAACATTTTTGTGAAAATCAACACTAAATCCATATTGTCCGCACTAAGCACGCTCATGATCGTGAGCACAGCTATTTAAATAGATTTACAATATATAGAGGTGTACAACTTTATCTACAGTACATGAATTCTCTAGTTTATTTGGCATCGATCGATATCACCGCTCACTACCTTTGGTAAGCAGTCTAGAGCACGTGACAAAGCATTTACATCATCTTGCCCTAACCTTGCACTTAGCCTGTCAAATGTGTTATCCTCACTCCACCCGGGTATACCTGTCTCAGTGAGGCATGCGCCCCCACTTCACCCGGGTACACCCGTCTCAGTGAGGCATTCGCTGTTATGTCGGCAATCAAACATGCTTGCACGTCTACTGCCTACCGCTCATGCAAGGCTAGTTTTCAATGACTTATTTAGCTAAGGCTATCCCATACTAGCACATATGGTTGTACATTAGGTCTTAGATCTGGATTTGCTGGCGTTCCAGTCCTTAATTGACCCGAGCGAGAATCTCCCCCTATCTACTAGTGAGATTCCTTTCTCACTATTTTAGAATATAATATAACTCGCCCGTGTCCAAAAGTAGGTTTTTTTAATTTTATTTTCATATAAAATAACAGAGGCACACTCCTTTGGACATTTTTCATAAATCTCCCAAATTCATGTTTATCACATTGTCCTTTTATAACCTTTCCGGAAAATATATCGTTCTATTTAGCAGTTGTGCGATAATCACACTTGAAAACTCCCAATTGACATTATATATTGTCTAACCCATAATCTAATGGCTACAATAGCAAGACGTCAATTTTTCAAGGAGATATTTGTAGCAAATAGGATTTACAACTAACGACAACCCGAACATAGCAGTTTCATATCAAACATACACGCATGCAACAATAGACATTGCAAAAAGAAATACAATAAGTAAAATAGTAGGATCAATATGATCAAAGGGGGTGCTTGCCTTGCTCTTGTTGTTCTGAATATGAGGATGGTTGGTCATCGAAGATATCACTCGAATGATCAACGTCTAATTAAAAAAAAGCCGTAAATCAATTAAATAATGCAAATAAATTCTAGCAGTAACCAATTTAAAATATTTTTGCATATTCAGGTATATTAAGATTTTAGATGAATTTAGAGACAAAAATCATTCAATTTGGAGTTTTTAATGCAAAAGTTATTAAGGTTTTAGTTTCGCTCGGTTTGGAAATTCCAGAAAAAGATAAAGGAGAGAGGAATTCTCTCACTAACAGGTGGGACCCACATCCCTTTTCTTTTTATTTTGATTTATTTTTCAACCAAAAATGTTCTGTGACAGACAGGTGGGTCCTTATATATTTTCTTTTCTTTTTATTTATTTCTCTAAAGGAAATCTAATATGTTATAGGTGGGACTCACGTGTCATAGGCTTGGTTCACAAGAATAGTGTGTGGACCAAAGGTCCACGACACAGTGCACGGGTCTACGCCGTGGGTGTAAGTATCTAGGCCCCTAATTCGTGTTTTGGTGATTAATGACGACTTAATTACCGTGACTAACTTTTTGTTGGTGATGCATAAGTTCAAGTTAGGTCTCGATGGTGGTTTGGATATGTGGGCAAATTGTTGACCCTAAATGGACATTGAGGGCAAAGCTTGAAATATGTTGAAGATTAAGGACTTTGTATTTTAGAAATGATCCAAGGAGTCGAGGATGGATCATTGTAGTGATAGGTCCTTTGTTTTTGTTTTAGCCGTACTATTAAAGGGGGTCTAGGCTAGTAGCTTGAGCTTGGTTAGGTTGAGTAGCTAGTTGTGATGCACACTAGGTTTATTTAGCTCATCTCTAGTCAAATGAAGCTCTTGGAAGAGTTGGAGTTGAAATGAAATCAAAGTTGGAGCTTTATTTGATTAGGTTGAGATTTGACAATGCATTCCGGATGATTCAGAAGCTAACGGATCATTGAAACAAAAGGCTGTTTTTCTAGTTTGAAAAATGACTGAGACCTTGTGGATGATTCGGAAGCTAACGGATCATTGGACCAGTAGGGTTTTGCTGGAAACTATTACCTTTCGGATGATCCGGAAGCTAACGGAGCATCAAGCGGATCATTGACCAAGACCAAAATTTCGATCTTGTCAAAATCGAGACCTTCCGATGATCCGGTTATCGGACTATCAAGCGGATCATTGGATCAGAGAGCTGTTTTCGGATGGGCTGAAAAGTCTTGTACATTACGAATGATCCGGATGAAAAGGATCATCCGGATGTAAGGATGATCTGGAAGCTATCGGATGATACTTTAAGCTTGCAACGGCTAGTTTTGTTACCGTTGGACTTCAAGCTTCAGGATGATCCGGAATGTGCTGATTTCTCAGGATATTAGGTGTAACGGCTAGTTTCTTCAAGGAGGCTATAAATACTGTTCATGGACGTGATTGTAAGTTCTCTTGGCCACTCTACAGGATCATCTAATACTAAGGGAAGATCAAGGGCACCTAAGATGTTTTAAGAGCAAATTTTGAGAGATTTGAGAGGTAGCATAGGCTTAGTGTGCATCACTCTAGTTGCTTGATCTTTCTAAGTTCAAGTGATGGTCTAGGCTTGTTACCTTTGGAGATCGGCGTCTCCTAGATGGCTTGGAGGTGTAGTTCTCAGTGACCTTCTAAGGAGGAGCTTGTGGAAGGCATCGGGAAGGTTTTGAAGGTTCGGAGTCCACTCATCCGGAGAGGAGAAGGACTACCACAAAGGGAAGGCTTGATACCTTGCTAGGTTTCAAGTCGGAGCAATACTCTTGTGAGAGTGCTCCAACGAGGAGTAGGGGAGATTGTCGAATCTCCGAGACCTCGGTAAAAATTTGGTTGTGTCTCTTGTCTCTTTTACATTTACGCATTTACTTTCTTACACTTTCTAAACTTCTCTAGAATTGTGTAGGAGTTGTTTGTCCACACTAGAATCCATAGACATATAGTTTTTGTTAGAACTGTTTAGTCTTTTAAATTGTTCTTAAAAAAAGATTCCCAATTCACCCCCCTCTTGGGCTTTACCGCCTTGAGTAAGGATGTCGAGTGAGGGTGTGAATGTTGGTAGAGCTCCACTTTTTGATAGCACAAATTATTCCTATTGGAAGGTTCGCAAGGGGTGTTACCTTGAGGCTATGAGCTTGGACATTTGGCGTGTAGTTGAATATGGTTTTGCTGCTCCACGCAATCCACTTGCACCCACGGATGTGAAAGTGAAAATCCTTCAATTCAATGCTCAAGCAAAGAATGCACTTTTTGGCTCTCTTAGTCTTGAGGTCTTCAACCGTGTTAGTAATCTTAGCACAGCTCATGAGATTTGGACTACTCTTCGTGAGATTCATGAGGGCACATCTAATGTGCGAGAGGCCAAAATGTATGTTCTTAAAGAGCAATTCGACTATTTCATGATGCGACCTCATGAGACGGCAAACGAAATGTTCTCTCGCATGAATAGTATTGTGAATGAGTTAAAAGGTCTTGGGTTAAATCTTTCTAACCTTGAAATTGTGAGACGAATGCTTAGGGTGTTTCCCAAGGAGTACAAGACGCTTGTGGTGCTTCTCACCAATGGAGATTTGAACTCATTGACGCCAACCGCTCTTTTGGGAAGGCTCACTACAGATGAGCTTTTCTTGAAGGAGTATGAAGAGTCTCCTACAAGCAAAAAGAACATTGCTCTCATGGTCAAAGGAGATCACGAGGAAGATGATAGTAATCATGTTGGAGATGACGAGTCCGAGGACTCCGATAATATGGCTTTGCTCATGAAGAAGACAAGGTGCCTTCTCAAGAAGATAAATGATAAGGGGGTGGACTTTGACAAGAAAAGAAGATCTTCATCAAGCTATTTGTTGAACAAGAAAAACCCTTTTGCCAACACCATATGCTATGAGTGAAGGGATACGGGTAGGCTACGATAGCAACAATTCAAAATTTCTACCACGTAAACCAGGAAGCCAAGCAAGAAGATGATCACAGATCGTTACCACTAGATGCGCAGAGCAATGGAAGAAGTGTCTGAGCGGCTGGTCCGACGAAGAGCGTCGATGTAATCGTAGTCGATCGTCGGCCAAAGACGTTGATGCAAAGGGTCGTGGTCGATCGTCCGGCCCTCGTGAGTTGATCGTCTCCTCCAAAGCACCTCTCAGTAGTTCCTTGCGAAGATCGCGGATCGCCCTAAGCGCAACAACGAGAAGCGCCTCTATGGTATCCACACGCCCGTGGAAGGAACAACCGCGCGGTGTGCTAGCACCAAATCGCATGCAAGGCTCTCAAGAAGATGACGGCTAGGGTTTCAGTAGGGCAACTCGTGTCAACGCTCTACTCCCAACAGCCTCATGCATCTCCTTATATAGTGCCCCGTGACGGATCCTCTCCAAACACGCCATTTAATCAGATTCGTCTTGGTTTGTTCCAACCTGCTAAGTGTGTGACCCGTTAGGTTCATGTGTAGTTCGGTTGTGACTGAAACCCTTTCCGCCACGAGTCGAAGCGGTTCCTAGCAGACATAACGATTCCGAATACACACAAATTATATGGGACTAACCTTAATGCAATATGATCTACGACCAAGTCCTCATCACTTACGACTGTGTCCTATCTCTATCGCACCGGTTCAGATTCGATCACGCACCAACTCGTAACTCCTTACGACTTGGTTTCGACCACTCAGGATTACGCTCGACCAATCTACGACTTGCTTGTATCTCCATACGATCGATCGTAGTGGTCGAACTAAGCACCTACTCATGTATTCTCCCTTTGCCTCACGATATCGGGTTGAACTCTGTGAGATGTTGTGTCATCCATGGACTGCTCAATGCTTTCTCGATCGAGTATCGGATAACCTCATGTGGTCGAACTCTTCGACCACCGGTGGCATGGCCATGCACTTTCTTTATCCGACCACTTCGAGGGGCACATAGATATCTCTCCTGTTATGTAAGGAGGGGCAAATCCCATGTCCGACCAGTCACATCCCTCTGCATGTTTCATAGTATACCCGAAAGCTACCTTTATAACCACCCGCCATTTAGCAAGCGTTTGGCAACTCCTAAGAGTGCTATTACACATGTAGGAAAGCATGCTGATCTCAGGTCTAAGGATTATACATCATCATTGCTTGAGACCAACTAACGACACATAGAATCATAACAATCTCAATAGTGTCTCAAGGTGGGTCTTATCCAACACCATGTTCTCTAACACGTGTCCACATTATTGATTCGATATCCCTATATCCATGACCGGTGAAACGTGGTCATCAATCAATACATGTGCTGGTCATAGAGTCACTAGTGTTCCGACCAAAGGACTTTCGACCGAGGATATTTTAGAATGACATCATCATAAGTTAAAAGAGCTTCACCAACAAGTCACATACTCGTTAATCTTCATGACCGATGATTCATTTAAGGAACAAGATAACATATTATCAAATATTGTGAACATAATGAAATATAATCATCTCTATGATTGCCTCTAGGGTATATTTCCAACAATGAGTGCAATGAGAAGGGCCACATTCTTTGCAAGATGTGAGAACAACAACAAGAAGAAGGACACATATAAGGGCAAGAAGAAGCAAGATGGCAAGAAGATGAGATTCAAGAAGCTAAATCGAAATGGAAAGGAGGAAGCTTACATTGTAGAGTGGATTACCGATGAGGAGAGCTCTGAGGCTGACTCAAGTGATGAAGATGAAGGTCCAACACCACCAAAAGGCCTTGCTGGACTTGCTCTCACTGAGTCCACTCCATCGCCTCCAACCTCACCATTTTGCTTCATGGCAACGCATGATGAGAAGGTACATGACTCTCTTCCCTCATATGATGAGCTTGTTGAAATTATTGAGGAGCTCGATACGGCTCTTGGTAAAGAGAAGCAAAAGTTCAAAGTGCTCAAGAAAATGCACACGTCACTTAGCACCGAGTTTGGGGAAGTTATTGCCAAGTATGAAGAGCTTGAGCTTGAACATGATTCTCTCCTAAACAAGGAATGTTGATAGGGGCATTGCATGTGATCTCTATCCTCAACAAATTGCCACTCAAGCATGCAATGCTTCCGTCATGGTCAATAGCTCTATTTCTTGTAATGATTTAATTTCTAGGCCATGCTCTTCTAAAGTAGATGCTAGTCCTACTTGCAATATTCCTTCTTGTGGTGTTGCTTCGTGTGCTACTAACCTTGTGAAGGAGAACTTGGAGCTTAAAGCAAAAGTGGATATGCTTAACAAGGGTCTAGCAAAGTGCTATCAAGGAAGTACCACTCTCGATCGGATTCTTGGGGAGCAAAGGTTCACCTTGGGTAAGGAAGGATTCGGATACGTCCCAAAGGTTGTACCCAAGGGAGGTGGTTGGATAAGACCCAAGACGAAGTTCGTGATGGAGGGAAATTTCTACTACAAGTGTCATGGTGAAGGCCATAAGCCCATTGCATGTCCATTGGCCACATCATCCAAGAATGCTTCAACCAAAAGTTTCATCTACGACTCTCACTACTTGCTCCAAAAGGGCAAGGATGGTACATTTGTTGCTAAGTTCATAGGTGTTCCAATGCTTAATGAAAAAAAGAAGGCCATTTGGGTGTCTAAGTCTCTATGCACTAATCCAAAAGGACCCAAAAAGATTTGGGTACCTAAAGCAAAGACTTGATCTCTACTTTTGTAGGTGAACTACAAGTCTGGAGGCCGGCATTGGGTGATTGATAGTGGATGTACCCAACACATGACCGGCAACTCGCGGATGTTCACCTCCCTAGAAGAAAGTGTGGACTCAAGCAACAAGATAACCTTTGGTGATAATAGCAAGAGTAAAGCAATTGGACAAGGAAAGGTGGCAATCTCAAATGGCCATTCAATCTCCAACGTTCTATTGGTTGAATCTCTAAACTTTAATTTACTTTCCGTTGCTCAACTTTGTGATTTAGGGTTCCATTGTCTCTTTTCGGAAGAAGGTGTTTTGGTTTTAAACAAAAATGACCAAAGTTTGATCTTCAAAGGCTTTCGTTTTCAAAATCTTTACCTTGTGGATTTCTCCTCTAATGCTTCATGTATCTCGACGTTCTTACTTGCTAAAGTTTCACTTGGTTGGCTTTGGCACTGCTGTCTTGGACATGTGGGGATGTCTACTTTGAAAAAGCTTTTCAAAAACGGTTTGGTTGTGGGCTTGAAGGATGTGAGATTTGAGAAGGATAAGTTATGTAGTGCTTGTCAAGCCGGCATGCAAGTGGCAAACTCTCATCCCACAAAGAATTTTTTGTCCACATCTAGACCACTAGAGCTCTTACATATGGATTTGTTTGGCCCAACGTCCTATAAGAGCATCGGGGGCAATTCTTATTGTTTAGTCGTTGTGGACAATTTCTCAAGGTTTACTTAGGTGTTCTTTCTACAAGACAAGTCTGAAGCTTCCGGTATTTTCAAAAGGTTTGCAAAAAGGGCCTAAAATGAATTTGAAACTCCAATTAAGAAAATCCGTAGTGACAATGGAACCGAGTTTAAAAATACTAACATTGAAGATTATTGTGATGAGATAGGCATTAAGCATGAGCTTTCCGCTACTTACACTCCTCAACAAAATGGAATTGTTGAGCGGAAGAATAGGACTTTGATTGAAATACCAAGGACTATGCTTGATGAGTATGGTACTTCGGATCGGTTTTGGGCGGAGGCCATCAACACATCATGTCATGCTATCAACAGGCTCTATCTCCACCGGCTCTTAAAGAAGACATCATATGAGCTCTTAGTAGGGATAAGACCCAATATCTCCTACTTTAGAGTGTTTGGATGCAAATGCTACATTTACAAAAAGCGCACCCATCTTGGAAAGTTCCAAAGGCGATGTGACATCGGATTTCTTTTGGGTTACTCCTCAAATTCAAAAGCTTACCGTGTCTTCAACAATGCCACTGGGCTTGTTGAGGAGACTTATGATGTGGAGTTTGATGAATCTAATGGCTCTCAAGGAGAGCATGAAAATCTTGATGATGTAGGTAATGAAGGCCTACGAAGTGCAATGAAGAATATGTCTCTTGGTGATATCAAGCCAAAGGAGAATGATCAATAGGTACAAGTCGAAGCTCAACCCTCATCATCAATAGTGCCTCAAGTTGATGGAGATGAAGCAAATAAAGATGATGAGGATATACTACCTTCTCCTTCACCTCAAGTCAAGAGTCATCACACCATTGCCAAAGACCATCCCATTGATCAAATCTTGGGGGATTTTACTAAGGGAGTTCAAACGCGTTCTCGTCTAGCATCTTTTTGTGAAAATTACTCTTTTGTGTCTTGTTTGGAATCCACAAATGTAGATCAAGCACTTAGTGATGTAGATTGGGTGAATGCAATGCATGAAGAGTTAAACAACTTCACCCGCAATGAAGTATGGACATTGGTGGAACATCCCCTTAATCACAACGTCATTGGCACAAAGTGGATTTTTTGTAACAAACAAGATGAACATGGAGTAGTGGTCTGCAACAAAGCAAGACTAGTTGCTCAAGGGTTCTCCCAAGTTGAAGGACTTGACTTTGTAGAGACTTTCGCTCTGGTAGCAAGACTCGAAGCCATTCAACTAGTGTTTGTAGATCAACCTCCCGGATTTGAAGACACTAAACACCCAAACCTTGTCTATAAGTTATCTAAGGCGCTATATGGGCTTAAGCAAGCGCCAAGAGCTTGGTATGAGCGTCTTAGAGACTTTCTACTAGCTAAGGGCTTCAAAATCGGGAGAATTGATTCTACCTTGTTTACTAGGCATTTTGATGATCATTTCTTCATATGTCAAGTATATGTTGATGATATTATTTTTGGATCGACTAATCAAGAATTTTGCAAGGAATTTGGTGACATGATGTCTAGGGAGTTTGAAATGTCTATGATAGGAGAGTTGAGCTTCTTCCTTGGATTTCAAGTCAAGCAATTGAAGGAGGGCACATTCATCTCTCAAGAAAAGTATATTATGGACCTCCTCAAACGCTTTGGAATGGAAGATGCAAAGCCCATCAAGACTCCTATGGTTACAAACACACATCTTAACTTAGATGTGGGAGGTACCCGGTGATCAAAAACTATATAGATCAATGATTGGTAGCTTGCTTTACCTTACCGCATCTAGGCCCGATATCATGTTTAGTGTTTGTATGTGTGCTAGATTTCAAGCTTCCCCTAAAGAATTGCATCTAGTTGTGGTTAAGAGAATTCTTAGATATTTAAAACACCCCCCTAGCATTGGTTTGTGGTATCCCAAAGGTGCAAAATTCGAGTTGCTTGGCTATTCGGATTCCGATTATGCCGGGTGTAAAATTGACCGTAAAAGCACTTCGGGGGGATGTCATATGCTAGGTAGATCCCTTGTCTCATGGGCTTCCAAAAAGCAAAACTCGGTTGCACTTTCAACCACCAAGCGAGTACATTGTCATGGTAGTTGTTGTGCACAAATATTGTACATGAAGCAAACCCTTCTAGACTATGGGATCGCCTTCAAAAGTGTGCCTCTATTGTGTGACAATGAGAGTGCGGTAAAAATAGCAAATAACCCGGTTCAACACTCGTGTACAAAGCACATTGATATCCGATATCATTTCCTTAGGGATCATGTTCCAAAAGGTGACATTGTGCTAAGCCATGTCCGAACCGAGGATCAATTTGCGGATATTTTTACCAAACCCTTAGATGAGGCCCGCTTTTGCAAGTTGAGGAGTGAGTTAAATATCCTAGATTCCTCTAACATTGCATGATCATATTCACTTTTCTTGTAATATATTGTCATATTCATATGTGTTTTATTTGCCTTGCTTGCTTAGTTGTTTGAAGTTTTGCGTCTTATTTGCTTCGTTTTTTTTTGTGAGCTCAAATGGGAATATCACATCAAGGGGAGCATTATACCTCTCATGTATTTTTGCAATCCTAAATGTGATCAAATCAATACTTTGCTAGATGCATCTTGAAAAATGTTTTTCTCATGCAAATGTACTATATTGTTTCAAATGCTTTCTAAATGTTTTTCTTTTCAAAAATTTCCATCATAAAAAGAAAAATTGATTTGCTCAAAAAATAACGTATGTTCAAAATTATGATTTAAAAAAATATCTTCAAACGAAAAAGGTTGGTCATGTACTTTCTCAAATACTTTATATTGGCCAACATCTTAAAAATAAAGTTTGACAAAGTTACCAAAATTCTATTATGTGCTTGACGAGGATCTAGTAGTCCTCATTTTATCCTTTATCTATAATTCTTATTATAAGTAAATATGACGTCATATGGTCCCTGAATATACCCTTTAATTTTATAAGGGAGAAGCCTACTAGGTGGTCGTAAGCTCTTCTACGACCACCCCCATAGTCGTAAGTCATGCTACGACAACCCCATAGTCGTAAGTCTTGCTACGACTAACTTATGGTCGTAAGTTCTTCTACGACCAGGTCAGTTACGACCACTTAGGATCAATAAAACCTACTGGCAAATGGGTCCAATTGATTAAGGAATCTAAACAGTCAATATGCACTGTTATTATGCGAAATAATAACAGGTAGTACCCTATTATCTCTGACAAGTAACTGCCAGGCGGCGTAAAGGAGTTACCAGCCTGATGATTACTACAAACGTGCGCCCGTTACTGGATTTGATGAGGCACCCTTTCAGCAGGGGAAAACGGCTATTCCTTCATGACTATATAAAGGCAACGGTCAGAGAGGAAAAGAGAGAGGGCAATCGAGGCGTATACACACGCTATCGAGGGCTATCAGGAAGACAAGCACTATCATCTGTAATAGTCTTAGTTTTTCTCCTAGTTGTTCAGAATACACTCAATACCATACACACACAGGAGTAGGGTTGTTATTCTCTCCGAAGAAGGCCTGAACCTGTATAAAAATACCCGTGTTAATCTCTGCGTGATTCTATTCTAGGAGACCCCGAATCAAACAATCACGAAGATCGGTTCTAAAACACCGGCGGTTGGCACCGATCGTGGGGATCTTCGGTAATCTCTTGTCAACATACTCTTTTTTCCTAAATCTCATGCACTCATGGCGGGAGAATGGAATGAGGAGAACTGGTTCGACTTGGCAGGTCTGCAGACGTCGACATGGATGCGGTTTTCGATTCGAGCCGAGTATTGACTCATCCGATGGTACTATCGCCTCGGGATCTTCCCCGAGATCCAGGAGACAATGCGCCGATGGAGTTGAGGAGGATCCCTATCCCCACAACGGTGCGCCCAAGGAGGAATCTACCTCTCAAAGGACAATGGTCAATCGACCAGACTACACCAGTGGACTCACAACGCGACGAGAGTTTTTCCTCCAAGTGTCCGAGTCCCCCTAAGGCGGTCCGACTTGGTGAGGCAAGTTCTGGAAGTCACAATTCCAGGACTTCACCAGCATCTGGTGATCCTTTCTCTCCAGATGACGCTAGAGAGAGCGGGATCAAGTATGCTTTTCCTGCAAATTCGACCATCACTCCGCAGATCACACCTGTGGACGGAGACGGTTATAACCCAGAGTTCCCCTACTTGGAGGGGATTGCTCCAAGTCGCCAGATGGTGTCTCTCGACTACTCCTCAAGCGGGGAGGCCTCGAGTGCAAGTGAAAATCATCAACGGGCGGTCTTCGTCCTTCCCTCGGATCAAGATCACTCTCTTAGAGACCGAGCTAGGGACGCTCCCCGAAGATCACACACTGCGCCCCCTCGTGGCAGTGGCAAGGGCACCACCGATGGCGGACACAACCAACACCTTCATGAATGCGAGGGAAATCCTCGACATACTCGCACTCCATTGAGGCAGTCTCAAGAGTCCGACATGGAAGATCTTGAGGCTATTCGACGAAAGAAGATTGTAGCCCAGAAAAATTTGCCTAGGCGCATCCAATATCAATCAGAGAAAGCTCAAGAACTCCAGCACATCAATGACTTGCTCGAGAATCCAACTCGAGAACCCGCCTGAAGCGCCAGATACGATCTCTTCGTCGAGGAGATCGCACAAAGGGTTCGGTCCACGATGGCAAAGCCGAAGCACTCGCCGACATCATTCAGAAGTCGAGTAATACGACTTCTTCACTTCTAATCGATCGAACATATCACCACGGAGGAATCGACACAACAAGAAGTCGATCGATCTCCTACTCGAGAAATGTCTTTCAACGATCGATGATCAACAAACCCCTCGAGAGGTGATCGCCACCATTCCGACATGGAAATCTGAAGAATAGATGAACTACGAGGAGTATTCCTCAGAGGACCGAGACCTATCATAGGTCGGGTCAACTCACATCGGGTATCGTCGAGTACGACCACCGATGATATCAACCCTTCTTTCTTGCAAAGGAGGGCGTTAAGAAGTTATTCTTGGATGTCGGGAATTTCGCCGATCTCGTCTTTGCTCATTGCCACCTCGTTTTCGACAAATGAACATGGAAAAGTTCGATGGCTCCCAAAATCCCATCGAATTCCTTCAAATCTATATAACAATTGTCCGAAAGCGGCAGGAGGAGAACATGTGATGGCAAATTACCTCCCAAGCGGTGCTCGAAGGATCTCGCCGATCGTGGTTTCAACCAACCACTCGAGTCGATCTTTTCTTGGCAACACCTCTGCGACCTTCTCTTGGCGAATTTCCAAGGCACTTACAATCGCCTCGAAGGAGGACGACTTGCACCGGATGAGACAGAACGACAATGAGACCTTGTGCCAATTCATCAAGTGCTTTAGTCAGGTTCGTAATTCAATTTCGGAAGTTTCTGATTCATCTGTCATCGGGGCTTTCAAGCAAGGAGTCCGTAGTAGAACGATAACGAAGATATTGCTTTAAATCCGCCTACCACCGTCATCGAACTCTATGAGATGGCTGATCGGTATGCGACTGCCTCTGAGGCGGTCGAGTGGAACAACACAATCGATCGAGAAGACAATACCTCTCGAGAGCCAGGCGACATTGGTAAGAAGAAAGATAAGAAAGCAAAAGAGTCCAAGAACAAGGCGAAGGGTCAAAAACTCCAAGCCAGCGGTTCCAAGGAGATTTTGGCTGTAAATGATAAAGAGCCACGCACCTCCAAGCCGCACTCCGACCGAGGCAAAGGTAAGCGCCCCGATCAAAAAAATGATAAGCCCAGGTGGTGTCCTTTTCATAAAAAGGAAGGACATGACCTTCACAACTACCGGGTCTTTCAACGAAAGCTTGAGGACTACTACAACGGCAAAGAACCACTTCCCACTCTCGAGTAGGTAGGACAAACGAGTAGTCAAAAGTCCTCAAATGACGAGGAGGAGATGCCGTTCCAAGATCCGCAACACACCGTCGAGCACATCTACGGGGGATCATCGGCATATGAATCAAAGCGATAGCTTAAGGCTGCTGAACGTGAGGTAAACTCCATAGATCCTCCTCTCGTCAATAAATTACCGAAGTGGTCGGAAGTCACCATCTCCTTTGAGAAGGGTGACTGCCTGATTCCTTCGACTCGACTAGGTCGGTATCCGATCGTGGTCGAACCCACCATCAACAATTATCAGGTCAATCGAGTTTTGGTTGATGGTGGCAGCTCGTTAAACATTTTGTTTACGAGTGCCCTGGATGACATGCAAGTACCCAGGACCAAGGTAAGACCGGTACGATACTCTTTCCATGGGATCGTACCGGGATCTTCAGCCAAACCAATCGGCTAAGTTTCTCTTCCTTTAACATTTGGTTCACCAAGTAATTTCAGGACAGAGAAAATCTCCTTTGATGTGGTCGATTTTGATACGGCATATAACGCCATACTCGGACGACCAACTTTGGCAAAATTCCTAATGGCTACTCATTATGGATATCAATGTATTAAGATGCCACGTCCCAAAGGAGTAATCACAATTCATTGTGAAAAGAAGATGGCGATACCTATGACCGTCGATCCTCGAGATGGTTGGACAAATACCAACTCGAGAAGAAAGTCACCTTCGACCGACAAGTGAAGCCTTCAAAGCTGCACCAAAGCCGAACGACAAGGTCAAAGAGGTTCCTCCGACGCAGGGAGCCCTCGAGATCTGCTCAGATCGGGATACTTCCGACCCCAAGTAGGAAGACGCCCTCATCACCTTCCTCCAAGCTAACGCAGATATCTTCGCGTGGCAAGCATCCGACATGCCCGAGTCCCTGTGGAGGTGATCGAGCCGCGAGCTAGCTTTTACTACCGACAAAGTACCCGTAAAACAAAAATTACGGAGATTTGCCCTCGATCGACGAGATGCTATCAAATCAGAATTGGATAAGCTACTTAAAGCAGGCTTTATAAGAGAGGTCAACCACCCAGAATGGTTGGCTAATCCTGTAATGGTTAGAAAGTCAAACGGCAAATGGCATATGTGCGTACACTTTACTGATCTTAATAAAGCTTGTCCAAAAGACGATTTTCCTTTACCTCGCATCGATCAGTTGGTTGATTCTACTGCAGGTTGTGAAATGTTAAGTTTTTTAGATGCATATTCTGGACACCACCAGATCAATATGTGTCTAGACGATGAAGAAAAGACCGTATTTATTGCACCATTTGGTATATTTTGCTATGTCAAAATGCCATTTGGTCTAGAAAATACCAGCGCTTCTTTTCAACGCTTGATGCAAGCGACTTTTTCATCTCAACTAGGCCGAAATCTAGAGGCCTATGTTGATGATCTAGTCGTTAAAAGCATGAAGAGACTTAATCATATTACTGACCTACATGAAACATTCGACAACCTCAGAAAACATCGCTTAAAACTCAATCTTGAGAAGTGTGTGTTCGGAATCTCTTTAGGAAAATTGCTTGGATTCCTAGTATCTATACGAGGAATCGAAGCAAATCCCGAAAAGATAAAGGCCATTCTCCAAATACGCCCTCCAACCACAAGGAAAGAAGTCCAGAAACTCACTAGGTGCATGGCGGCTTTAAGTCGTTTCATCGCACGACTGGGAGAAAAGGGACTACCTTTCTTTAAGCTTCTAAGAAAACACGAAGGTTTTGAGTGGTCGAAAGAGGTAAACGCTGCCTTTGAGGATGTCAAGAGGTACCTTATGAGTGCTCCTATTCTGGTCTCTCCAAGGCCAGAAGAAACACTTTTAATTTACCTAGCTACCAAGCCACAGGCAGTAAGCATGGTACTAGTCGTAGAATGTGAAAACGTACAACGACCGGTTTACTACGTAAGTGAAGTTTTACACGGGCCTAAGGAGCGTTACCCTCAGGTCCAAAAGCTTCTATATGCCCTCCTCATGTCTTCGAGGATACTGTGGCATTATTTTTAGGCGCACAAAATAGCTGTGCCGTCTGAGTTTCCCTTGGGAGCGATCCTCTAGAATAGGGAAACAACGGGACGCATGGCAAAATGGTCAGTCGAACTTGGGGAGTTTGACATCCATTTCGTGTCCCGAACGGCCGTTAAATCCCATATCTTGGCAGACTTTGTCGCCAAATGGACAAATCTGAACTGTTCAGGATCCCTAGTACGATTCCCACGACCGAAGGGGCGATGTACTTTGACGGGTCATTTACTTTAAGTGGCTCTGGGTCGGGTGGTCTGGTATCTCCTATCGAAGAGACCTTAAAGTATGCCATACAATTAAACTTTCAGGCCACTAACAACGTGGTAGAGTACGAAGGTTTGCTAGCTGGCATACGAGCAGCGAAAGCGCTCTCGATTCGCCGACTACTCGTGAGAGGAGACTCTCAACTAGTCGTGAATCAAGTCGAGAAAGAGTACCAGTGCTCTAACCCGACAATGTCTCGGTATTTATCGGAAGTGCGTAAGCTAGAAAAGCATTTTTTAGGTTTCGAGGCACAATTCATCCCTCGAAAGAATAATTTTCTCACAGACCAGCTTGCTCGAATAGCTTCTTCCCGATCTGTAGTACCAAGAGGAGTCTTCTTGGAATAACTCCAGAAGCCGTCCCTGGTCGACGAACCAGAGATAACTCCTATTGAGACGGCCTCTCTAGAATACGAGGATACATGGATGGCGCCCATCTATGAGTATCTTCAGAAGGGTTTTGTACCCGAAGACGATCCCGAGGCAGACCGCTTATCCCGAAAAGCCAAAATGTATACTTTGGTTGAAGGAGTCCTCTATAAACGAGGTACTCAAGGGGTGCTCATGCGATGCATTTCACAGAGCGAAGGATTAACACTCCTTCACGACATACATGGTGGCATCTGTGAAAATCATGCTTCCTACAGAACGCTGGTCGGTAAGGCCTTTCGACAAGGTTTTTGCTGGCCAACAGCCCTTTACGATGCTAAAGAGTTGGTTAAAAAGTGTATCCAATGCCAATTTCATAGCAGCAAATACACCAACCACTCGGGCATTACAAGCGATACCTCTATCTTGGCCTTTTGCAACCCGGGTTCTCGATATCCTAGGATTTGTTCCCCAAAGCTCCAGGAGGTTTCGAGTTCCTTTTTGTGGCTATTTATACATTCACAAAATGGATTGAAGCCGAACTGTGGATGGGATAACAACGAAGCGGCAAAGCGGTTTTATGATGAGATGCGTAATTACTCGATTTGGAGTACCGAGTCGAATAATTACGAGATAATGGTAAGCAATTTTCGGCGCAAAATTTCAGGAATTTTTGCGACAAGTTGGGTACCAAGTTGTGTTATGCTTCGTGGCCCATCCCCAAAGTAATGGGGCAAATCGAACGCAAACGGCCAAATAATGAGAGGAATTAAGACCGAGTCTTGACCAGCTCATCAAACGCCGGGGCTTGGGTACAAGAGTTACCCTCGTATATGGGGGTTAAATGCGACTACGATCAAGCTCTGGTGAAACACCATTTTTCTAGTCTTGAATGAAGCCATGCTTCCTCTGGAACTAAAGATACGGTCAACACGAGTCGAAACTTTCAAAGACTCCAACCAGGAACAACTTCGAGCAGATGATATTAATCTACTCGAAGAAAGGAGAAACCAGTCTTAATCCGCTCAACGGTTTACCAACAAGCCTGCTTGAGATACTACGATCGAAGGTCCAACCTCTGACCTTCTTTGTAGGTGACTTGGTATTGAGGCTCTGCAAATCCAAGTCTAATCGGAATAAACTTTCTCCCAAGTGGGAAGGTCCTTACACAATGGTCGAAGTTACTCGGCGTGGTCGATCTGATTGGCAATGGAAGGCGGTCGGAGTTTTCTCGAATTCTTGGAACATCGACCCGATTTACGCAAGTTTTATGTGTAACTAACCATTCAGACAATAAAGGCTCAGGTTCTTTCTACCTCTATTGTCTTAATTTTTAGTAGTGCTTTCATAATCTTTCGACTACATTCCAAACACCCAGTTGTCTTTACACTGGTCGAAAGGAAGGTAACATCACCTAGTTGAAGTCTCTCCTCTCTGCACGTGGTCCTGCCCACTAGAAGGAACTTCATAGTGTCGACTCGTTACTCACTTTTGCCATCAATACAAAGAGCTCGGGTTCTTTTCTGGTCAAAATATTTTTAAAAGCCAACTTTTTAAACCTTAGATTATTTCTTGGTTCTTTTGAAAAGTATTCAAGCGAGTGCACTTTTTAGATTTATTCAAGCGCCTTTGGTGTATTCGATTAAATCTCAACTAAGTTGGAGGAAGAAACACATCTAGTCGAAGTCTCTCCTCTCTCGCACGTGGTCTTGCCCACTAGAAGGAACTTCCTAGCATTGTTCAGTTTCCTACTCTTGCTACCAGGACAGACTTATCGAGTCCTCCAAAGAAGGGCGAACGAATTTTTTGAAGTCCTCTAGATGTTTCTTTAACTCAAGTTGCTGTTCTCGATTAAATTAATCTAGTCAGAGATGGTAACATCACCTAGTCGAAGACTTTTCTCTCTGCACGTGGTCCTGCCCACTAGAAGGAACTTTCTAGTGTCGATTCGTTCCCACTTCTTCGACCAGTGCATGACAGTCGTGACCAAAAACTACAAGTTAACCAAACCTCTCTGTTTTCAGAAACTCTTTTTAACACTATTTACTTAGTTTGTCTAAATAAGCTAAGCAAATAGTCGGGGGCTAGGATAAAGTTATTAATTTGACTTCAATTCTTAGTCTTTTTCTTTCTTTAATTATCTTTTGAGTTACTAACTACTCGACAAGATGATTCGCAGGAAACAAGATGGATTATATAATACATCAACAAAAGCTTATTTTTTCACAGGTCTTTTACAAACTACTCTGAAGAGGGAGATCCCACTACATCTCCTCCAAAACCTTCCGGCCAACTGATTGCATTTCTTCCATTAGACAACTTGTACGCCTTAGGGCAATCAAGTTAAACTTCGATTGGTTGCACATTAAATTTGGGGTCATGAGCTTTAAGTTTTGCCAATGCATAACTTACTGCAGTTTTGACCGCCTCCTTTATCGACTCAGCTTGATTGGCCTTCAGAGTGGTCATCAGTTCTTGCAAAGTCCCGATTTGTTCCCCAATAGTACTTATGTGAGCATCTATCGTATCATCTTGAGGAGCTTTTCCCTCAGTACGTAGCTCACCAAGTACATTGTTTAGGAGCGTGATATTGCCTTGAAGATTAATCTTCATCGCCCCCATCTCCTGTTGGGTACGAGTCGAAGCCTCGCAGAGTTGTTTATTTTTGACCACTTGCTCTGAAAAGAATAAGACTGGTCAAGCAAAAATAAACTCCTAGAGGAAGAGAAAACGAAAATAATCACAGGTAAAAGAATTTCTTATCCACTAGTCGAGAATCCAACTTCTTGATTTCTTCATCATGGGAAGCAATGGTCTCAGCATGCCTCTTCTCCATGATTTGATGTCCTCTACGTTTGTCTTAGCAATGTGGACAATCTCTATCCACGACTTGATTTGAGCCTTCGGTTCAAGGTCCATTTCTAGAAAAGAAATGGGAGTAAGAAAAGGGAAAGAACTCGTAAAGGACTGCAGGTAAAGAATTGCTTACCTGATTGTCGAGATCTTAACCTCGCAATTTCTTGATCTTTATCTTTGGAGATAAGAGAAATCTCGTGAATAACCAAAGTTTTATCTTTGACTTCATTCTGAAGCTTTCTCATATCATCTTCTTTTTCTAAAAAGAAGCAACAATTAGGTAAAGATCAATAGCATAAGCAGTCTTAAGTTCAGCACTTACTGTTTATCTCTTCCTGCACTTTTACAGTTGCAGAGTTAGCCTCTTTAAGCTTCTTCAAGAGGAATTCTACTTTTTCCCATAGTTTCCTCGACTCCTCTTTTTCATAATCGAGTGAGTCGGCTAGAGTCTTTTCGTCACTGTTTAACCTACAAAGGATAAGAGTGGACATGAGCATTGGTCAGTCGGTCGTAAGTTCTTCTACAACCATTGATCTAGTCGTAAGTTCTTCTACGACAAAGATTCTGGTCAAAAGTCTTTTACGACTAGTATCTAGTCGTGAGTTTTTCCATGACAAACCCCGTAAGCACTGTATAAATAGTCAAACCTTAAAACGACTATGAATAACAGTGACTTACCATCTCTCTGCCTGTCTGCAGAGTTCCTCTTTTTCCTGTCGTAGCTCTAGAAGTTGTCGGTGATATTCACCAACAGTGGCAATTTGTTCTAGAGCTTTCTGCAAAAAGAAAGACAGTAAGAAACAAGGGAAGACCACATATATAAGTATCCTTAAATACTTACACTCATGGTTGAGCGAGCAAATATCGAGTAAACCAGCTCTGGACTCTTCAGCTTGTCTACTCTCGCGACTTGATCCCACCAAACCTTCTCAAGACGCTCATTATCAAAAGTTTCCCCTCTGTTGGGAATATCTTTGGGATGAGGGACTCGATCGCGAGATCTAAAAGCTGAAGACCCTACGATGGAAGCAGGCCCAAAGAAATCAGCACAGAAGTTGAAATATTCCTTGTCTTCTGATTCTGTAACTGCATTTTCTCTTTGGGTACCAGGAGGAACGTCTTCAACGACTTCCTTTCCAGCGCGGTGGTCAAACACGTCACCACCCTGGGCAGAGGCTTCTACGGCTGCCTCTGCACTTTCCATGATCACCTCAGTGGTCGTAGCTACTACTTCAGTAGTCGTAGCTACTACTTCAGTGGTTGTGGTAACCATTTCAGGAGCCACGACTTCCTCTACAACCTGGGCTCTAGATGATCCTTCGACTACTTCCGCTGACACCTCTCCAATCGCTGGAGAGGCGATAATGGGCTTCTCGATAGAAGCCTCCTCGGGGGCTGAAGGAGTCGGGCTAAAACCAACAAAAGGAAAGCAAGTCAAATTGTGAAAAGCAAAAGGTAAATGCTATTCTTACACTTTAGCTTGTTTCACATACCTTTGTATCCTGGACCTGATCAGGAACTTAGGAGTTATCTTCCCGACGGAAGATTTCTTCGACTTCTTTTCTAAGACTACGTCTGGTCGTAGTTCAAGTTGGAGAATGGGTTCGCCATGACCACGTCTGGTCGTGGATCTTGAGCAGGGAACCATCTCTGGTCTCGACTTTACGGAGGGCGAGATCGGTCTCGACCACTCCAAGAGCAGCGCTACCCTCAATGGTAGGCTCGGCTGGATCAGCGTTGTCCTTCACAAAAGACATAAACTCCTTCCAGTTCTCCTTTTCTAGTTGCTTTACAAAACTAGGAGTGGCAGCTGTGAAAGTTTTCTTGTCATAATAAAAGGTACCTTGGCTGCGGGCTTTACGTCTAAGAGGTTCTTGACCTCCTCATTAGAATCGCTTGACCTCGGTTTCTGCTGCGGCCGTGTCCTTGGTCTTACGGGCTTTGCGCCTAAGAGGTTCCTCAGCCTCCTCAGCTTCAGTTGTTTCAACCTCGGCTTCTATTGCAACCGTGTGTGCAGCAGACTTTGCCGAGGACGGTCGAAATGAAGGAACTTGAGCTTGGTCCTCCTTGTCGGCAACTTTTGTGAGTCGGCGCTTTTTAGTCGGAGGAGATGAACCCTTGTCCTTTGTCATCCTCGCCAATGGTTATCGATTCGACCTCTTAAATCGTCTGACGATTTTCCATACCTACTTTACGTAAAGAAAAAGAAAAAAGAAGAATCACCGACCCGATCGTAAGATTTTCTCGACCCGGTATCTGTCGTAAGCTTTTCTCGACATCTCCTTGATTGTAAGATTTTCTATGATCACTACCTAGTCGTAAGTTCTTTCTCGACTATGAAGTCCTAAGGATAAAATCAACTTTTGATTACCTTCGGGTGCACCATCTTTTCTCTGCGGATAAAACCGCAAGAATTTGAGAACCGCCATTCCGAGTGGCGGAGGCTTCTCACAAACGAGTTTGACTCGAGCGTCAATCTCTGCCTGCGAAAGATCTGTGCAAAACAGATAAAGATATTCATTAGACAATTTTGAAGAAGACCAAACTGAAAGATAAGTCGAAAAACTACTTACTCTCCTCGTAGTCACCGGTGGGTCTTTTGGCCCGTGTACCTCCACATAGGAGGTACTCGTTTCTTCAAAGGGCTAATTCGACGTGTGATGAAATCCTTCACCACATGCCACGGGTTAATCCCTCTTCTTTCAAGTCTTTTATGGCTTGAGTATAGAGAGCAATCCGGTTGATATCTGAGGAATCGAATCCCACGAAGGTTTCTTTTAATGACCTTCCTCGAAAGTAAAATTTGTCTTCGAGGTGACTTTCGATAAAACCACCTCTTCCTCCATCCGACCACGAAGATCTAGTAAACATCTGAATATACTCCTTCGACTTCCGTCATGGAGCTTGGACCGCAACTTCGGCTATCGACTTGTCGAGCCATTAAGTAGAAATATTGAAAGAGCTCAAGGTCATTTGGAATTCCTAGGTATGCCTCACATAGATACACAAATACACTAAGCATTGTGATGGAATTAGGACGAGATTCACCAATTCCACCCCAAAGTGCTCAAGTATAAGTGTGAGAAAGGGGTGCAGAGGCGATCGAAGGCCACACTCATAATATGCGGAAGATGGGGATTTGCTCGGCCTCCCCGGCGGCCAATCTTGCTTATCGCCCGCGAACCACTCGGCGAGGATCTTCTCTGGAATCTTTCGGCGTTGACCGAGGCTTGAATCTTCCTTGCATCCATCTCCGACTCGGCCCACTCAAAAACTCTCCCAACCATTTCTCTCAGAAGGGGGAGATTTTCGATTGAGTTAGTGGCGGAGAAGACAAAACGATGAGCAGCGGGGGGCGATTTGGGGAAAAGTATAAATCCAAGTCTTACCCCGGTAAGTATTTATAATCGTGTACCTTGGGCGGCGTGGCATTCAAAGGTTGCCACGCCGAGAACCGCTCAAGGACAGACTAATGGGAGTCGTTTGAAATTCCCTAACTTATGCATTCAAGAAAATCGGGTTCGTTTTACACCTCAGCGAAATTACTTCCTTGGTGAGATCTTTTGACCAAAGGAAATGTTAATCGAAATGTTTTTCTTGATCACCATACTATGACCACCTCGTGATCGTAAGATCATTCTCACGACTATTTGATAGTCGTAAGCAATCTTCTTGACCAAGCATATTTACGGTCAAAGTAGTACACAAATGTCGAAGAGTTTTTTTCCTTCGACTATCTTTCTCTGACCCTTTTGTGGTCAGTAAGACCATCTATAACTCCTTTACCAAGTAAGTTGCTTTCACTTGAAAGTGGGGGCTAGATGGCGAGGATCTAATAATCCTCATTTTATCCTTTATCTATAATTCTTATTATAAGTAAATATGGCGTCATATGATCCTGAATATACCCTTAATTTTATAAGGAGAAGCCTACTAGGTGGTCGTAGCTCTTCTCGACCACCCCCATAGTCATAAGTCATGCTCGACAACCCCATAGTCGTAAGTCTTGCTCTGACTACCTTATGGTCGTAAGTTCTTCTCGACCGGGTCGATTCTGACCACCTTAGGATCAATAAAACCTACAAGCAAGTGGGTCCAATTGATTAAGGAATCTAAGCGATCAATATGCCTTTGTTATTATGCGAAATAATAATAGGCGTTACCCATTATCTCGACAAGTAAGCGCGGCGGCGTGAAGGAGTTACCGGCCGATGATTACTACAAGCGTCGCCGATTCTTTCGATTTGATGAAGCGCCCTTTCGGCGAGGAAAGCGGCTATTCCTTCACGACTATATAAAAGGCCTTGATCGAGAGGAAAAGGGAGAGGGCAATCGAGGCGTATACATATGCTATCGAAGGCTATCAGGAAGACAAGCACTATCATCTGTAATAGTCTTAGTTTTTCTCCTGGTTGTTCAGAATACACTCAATACCAGAATACACTCAATACCATACACACACAGGAGTAGGGTTGTTATTCTCTCCGGAGAAGGCCTGAACTTGTATAAAAATACCCGTGTCAATCTCTCTATGTGATTCTATTCTAGGAGACCCCCCGAATCAAACAATCTTTACGTAAGATCGGTTCTAAAACACCGACAGTGCTAAACCGTGAGCTTTCTAGCATAACATGGGTCTAAGTCACCTGAGCCGGATGTTTCCATATCTTGGTTCATGGTGGCACAAAATTAGGCCCATACATTTCCAAAGATCTCAAACCCAAATTCATTTGGTTCACATTTTTTTAAAAAGGGGTGTTTTGGAAAACTATATGCATATAGCAATATCTTTTTCAAAAATGTCTCAAGCTGGTGTTCTAGATCTTTTTCTTTGTTTAACCATGTCCAATTAAGTGTTTATGTTGATTGTTGCAATTTTGGACCATGGGAGAACACAAATTCTCAGCTTAAAATACCATCTCTTCTTACCCGAATGTTTTGGATAATCCTAAAGGACCGGATCATCTGGATATATGGACAATCTGCTCCTATCAAATCATCTGTTACATAGGATCTTCAAGTTAGCTCCTTACCCCTTTTGTATTCTATCTGAACCGATGGATCCTCTTTAAGTTATTTTTGGATGGTTCAGATGCTCTCGTACCCCTTCGTCTTTAAGGGTTGTTTCTCATCCATTAGATCTTTCTTGATCTGTCCTAGCCGTTGGATGCCACTTATTCTTACCCCTTTGTTTGCTCAAATCCTGACCGCTCATTCCGATTTCATTCAATCCTAGCCATTGATTTCCTCTATCTCTCTCAAAGCTTCACCAACTCAGTCAAAATCCCTAGCATTCGGTCTTTCCTCTTTTCCCCATTCGATTGCTTGCAGCGCCATGGGGTAGTACCACCGCCTCCACCGCATTCCTCATAAATCGGCCTCTCGTCGCGTGGCGACCAAACGGACTCCTCCTCACACGCATCACTTCTTGTCACTTTCGATTCATGAGGACTCTCGGTGTCATTGCTTTTGTACCGCCACCGCCGCCCAAGTTGTCTTCTTCGGCTCCGGCCGTGTTGTCGCATCTCCCTCCGGTGAGTTCCTACATGTTCTTGAGCTGAGGCCATAGTGTATTCTTGAGCTGTGGCTAGTTGCTTATTGTTGTGGTTCGGTTTGTGGTTCATAGGGTCAGTGGTAGTCGGTTTGATACAGCTTGTGTGCAAGACTCTTGCTTGTTTTAGTGTCAGTTCACAAGAGTGCTGTGCAGCTGTTAATGGTACCAAATTGTTCAGTATAGTTGCTGATGATGGCTACAATAATTTGTGCTTGAAAGGGGCTTGTTTCTCAGAGGTTCTCTTCTGGTTTCCTGTTTGCTTGAGCTTTAGCATTGCTTGTAATTTTGGTCTGTGAGTTCAATGATGAAAGAACAAAAGGACAAAGTCAAGAGCAAAAGGAAGGCAAGTCCAGATCCCCCACAGCGCAATCTTTGACCTCGACAGCAGGGCATTGCCATCACTCAGTCACCTTCAGTTCATACCCCAATCAATGAGACAGCTACTCCTTCGTCTTGTGGTTGCTCAACTTTAAGCCGACAAGCTGGAAGGCGAAAAGGACCCAGAGTAGGTCCCAGAGGACCTCTCACTGGTGTGGCTCTTCCTTCACTTGAGCCAAATCACAATGCCAGATATGCTACTATTGATTACTCTGCATACAAGGCTGAAAAGATGAGAAAAGTGAGGCAAGTTGAAGAATCAAAATGGTTACCTCAAAAGCGAGAGAAGATCACAGAAGTAGGGATAGACTTGTATTGGACAGTTGTGCAGAAAGATATTGCAATCATTCTTGATAAACATAACAAAATCTAAAATCACAAATGGATTGACTGAGAAGCTATCAATGAGTTTGCAAATGGCACAGACATCCGTCCTCATTTTGCAGCTACCCGTGGTCTCACAGACCTTCTTGAGACTAAACCAATGAGGTGGTTGGACAATACCATTTTCCAATTCTATGCCACTCTGTGGATCCCTGACAATCGAGAGTACATTTCCTTCATGTTTGGGAGCGAGCGCCGCTGGCTTGACCAAGAAGATATGTCAAACCTTCTTGGGATTACTCTTGGTGGCGACTCACTGCACAGTCTTGCTTTTCCCACTAGTCGTAGAGGTCATGCAGATGGTGTACCACCTTCTATTGAGCTGATTCAACACATGTATCTAGATCCAGATGCTGAAGATTTTAATTGGAAGGTCCAGGCACAGCTTTCTCGTGAGGCTTTTGTTACCTTATGTGTGACTCGATACACTATTTTGCCAAGGAAGGGATCTAGAGACGAAATTAGTGCTCTTATGGGTTGGTTGTTGTATTACTTGATGGATGACAAGGAAATAGATTTCATTGATCTAACGGTTGGGGAAATGAAGGATGCCATCAAAACCACCAACCGTATGCTTCCTTTTGCTCCATACATTGTTAAGATGTTTCTCAATGCACGTTGGATACCTCAGTTAACTCATGATAAATATCCCAGATTCATTGCTTCTTACAAAGCGTTGTCTCCTCAGGATAAATGCCTTAGACAGTGTGCTGCTCCTCCTCCACTAGATCCAAAAGCCGATGATGCTACATTCCAAGATCCTCTACCTTTTTTATCATAGTGAGCCACATGGATTGTTTAACTTTCGGGATCCACTTTCAGATGTTGAATTGGATGATGATGATGACAGTGATCCAAGTTTTGATCCAGCTGATGATCAACCTTCAGCAGTCCCTTCAGAGAAGAGGTTCAGAACTGGCACTCATGATTCTGAGGCAAGTAATTCTGGTACGATAGCTGCCATTGATCGCATTGAAAAACAGTTGGAAATGCAACATAATGACCATGTTTCTCTCCGAAACTTTCTCATCACTTTTTGTGGAGACATTCGCCTTCAGCAACAAAACTTGACTAGAGCCATTTGGATGGTCAATGATCAACTGAATTGCTGTTGGGAGGATGCTCAGTCGCTTCTTAAGAAACAGGGCAAGAATGTCACAAATCTTGGTCCCCCTAGTGGAAAAGATGAGGATCTCAAGAAGCTCATTCCTTATCCTTATGTTTCTCCTCCAGCACCGAATCACTCACCTGCTCATTCACACTCTTCTTTTCAGCGACAACTGGCCTCAGTCTCAGCGGTAGCAGTAGATCCTATTGCTACTCAATCACCTAGTGCACAGCTTCAAGCCGATCTTCACCGACTTGTTGACTCTTTGGTTTCATCAGCTCCTTTTTCTTCTTCAAGTGCTTTGGTTGGCTGTGTTCTTGACTATTCCTCTTCTCAGACCGAGCACTTTGTTGATCAAGAGGAGGAGAGAGATCTCAACCAGATAGCTGCTTTAGAAACTCCAGTTCCTTTACACATTCTTCCGGTAGCTCAACGATCTCCAGCAGCTCAGCATCCTTCTACTGCTGCTCCTACTTCTCCTGTTTCCTCAGAGCACACTCTGGTTGTTCTTGGCTCTCCTGCCGATGATCCTCAGCTCGGCGAATCCGTTGCGACAGTTCAGCTCCATAATGATGACTATGCGTCCGACGCCGGCATCTGACTTTTGGGCAACCCTTTTTCCTTTTTGTGTGCTTGATGTCAAAGGGGGAGAGATTGTGCTTGTGTTTTTTTGTATGAGTCTATGCTTGTATGAGTACTATTTGCATCATGTAGGATCTCTTAATATGCATAGACTTAGGGGGAGACTTTTTATATTATGTGGAGCTATCTTATGAGCATGTGAGTCATGTTGTCTTATCTTGTATCCTGCTCACATATGCTTTATCCAATGCTTACTTGAGATATTTGCTTGATCATGCTCTTTAATTTCTATATATATTGGATCAAAGCTTTCATGTGCTTATCTTTTCAAGTATATGCTTTGCTTTTGCTCATGACATATACTTAAAATACTTTCATATCTCTTATGTTGGCTTGGTTGTCATCAATCACCAAAAAGGGGGAGATTGTAAGCATCTAGGCCCCTAATTCGTGTTTTGGTGATTAATGATGACTTAATCATCGTGACTAACTTTTTGTTGGTGATGCATAAGTTCAAGTTAGGTCTCGATGGTGGTTTGGATATGTGGGCAAATTGTTGACCCTAAATAGACATTGAGGGCAAAGCTTGAAATATGTTGAAGATTAAGGACTTTGTATTTTAGAAATGATCCAAGGAGTCGAGGATGGATCATTGTAGTGATAGGTCCTTTGTTTTTGTTTTAGCCATACTATTAAAGGGGGTCTAGGCTAGTAGCTTGAGCTTGGTTAGGTTGAGTAGCTAGTTGTGATGCACACTAGGTTTATTTAGCTCATCTCTAGTCAAATGAAGCTCTTGGAAGAGTTGGAGTTGAAATGAAATCAAAGTTGGAGCTTTATTTGATAAGGTTGAGATTTGACAATGCATTTCAGATGATTCGGAAGCTAACGGATCATTAGAACAGAAGGCTGTTTTTCTAGTTTGAAAAATGACTGAAACCTTGCGGATGATTTGGAAGCTAACGGATCATTGGACCAGTAGGGTTTTGCCGGAAACTATGACCTTCCGAATGATCCGGAAGCTAATGGAGCATCAAGTAGATCATTGGACCAGTACCGAAATTTCTAGTCTTGCTGAAAACTGAGACCTTCCGGATGATCCAGAAGCTATCGGACTATCAAGCGGATCATTGGACCAAAGAGCTGTTTTCGGATGGGCTGAAAACTCTTGTACATTATGAATGATCCGGATGGAAAGGATCATTCGGATGTAAGGATGATCCAGAAGCTATCAGATGATACTTTAAGCCTGCAACGGCTAGTTTTGTTACCGTTGGACTTCAAGCTTCAGGATGATCCGGAAGGGTTCTGGATGATTTGGAATGTGCTGATTTCTCAGGATATTTGGTGTAACGGCTAGTTTCTTCAAGGAGGCTATAAAATGCTGTTCATGGATGTGATTGTAAGTTCTGTTGGTCACTCTACAGGATCATCTAATACCAAGGGAAGATCAAGGGCACCTATGATGTTTTAAGAGCAAATTTTGAGAGATTTGAGAGGTAGCATAGGCTTAGTGTGCATCACTCTAGTTGCTTGATCTTTCTAAGTTCAAGTGATGGTCTAGGCTTGTTACCTTTGGAGATCGGCATCTCCTAGATGGCTTGGAGGCGTGGTTCTCGGTGACCTTCTAAGGAGGAGCTTGTGGAAGGCACCGAGAAGGTTGTGAAGGTTCGGAGTCCACCCATCCGGAGAGGAGAGGGACTACCACCAAGGGAAGGCTTGATACCTTGCTAGGTTTCAAGTCGGAGCAATACTCTTGTGACAGTGCTCCAACGAGGAGTAGGGGAGATCGCCGAATCTCCGAGACCTTGGTAAAAAAATTGGTTGTCTCTTGTCTCTTTTACATTTACGCATTTACTTTCTTGCATTTTCTAAACTTCTCTAGAATTGTGTAGTAGTTGTTTGTCCACACTAGAATCCATAGACACATAGTTTTTGTTAGAACTATTTAGTCTTTTAAATTGTTCTTAAAAAAAGATTCCCAATTCACCGCCCTCTTGGGCATTCGATCCACTTCAGTGGGATACTGTGCACTTAAATGTATCGGACCTGCATATCATAGACTTAAGAGAAAACCATGTTTTAATCTCTCCCTTGATTTCTGTTCACGGGCCCGCACATCAGTGAATCCACTACTACAAAAAGGCTAATACTGGACGCCTCATCATAGACGGTTTACTGGAACCGTTAGTATAAAATACAACCACAGACAGTTTTGATTTAGCAACCATGTATGTTATTGGTGTAATACCTCGAATATCTATTTGGAGAATATTATCCGGAGAGGGAAATTTATTCAATTTTGGTTAGCGAATGCAATAAAGATTAGAGAGAACAACTTATATTAGAGGGGCAATTACATAAAATTCAGGATTTTATTTTGGAAGGTTGGGCCTTGAGCTCTCGGCCCACTAGTGGTCTAAGGGGGGGGTGCCCCTTTGCCCTAACCTAGCTACACTCCTCTCCCTATGGGGCAGCCGCCACCCTTCACCCCATTCGGCCACCTCCTTTTGTCCAGGCGTCGTCATCTTGCCGCTTGTGCCGCCCACGGTTTCTTTGGCCGCCACCTTTACCCCTGGCGCCGCTCATCTTTCCCCTTGGCGCCGCCGTCCCCTGGGCGCCACCTCCGCCTCCTCTCCTCGCTCCACCGCAACCTCACCGCCACGCTCCGAGACCTCGGCGCCGCCTTAGCGTCCGATCCCGCGTCCCTAAGCGGCGAGGTGTGCCGGCTCGACCTCCAGCGCCTAAGGACGCCATCTTCGCGCAGAACGAGCTGCTCGTGCGCGCCAAGAGGCGCGGTGCCTTCACCTCCCTCATCGCCGTTGAGTCCATCCCCAAGCCGCTCCCGCCTCGCCGTCGCCTCACGCCCGGCGGAATCGCGCGACCGTAATCTGCCGAACCGGTGCCGCCGCCACGGTGCTTGAGATCGCGTTGTTCCACAGCGGCGGCAGCGCCTATGCCAAGGCTAGGCTTGTCATCCACGCGAAGGTGTTGACAACGCCGCTCAGAGATCGGTCCGGTCCACACTTCCCTAACGCCGCGTCCTCGCCTTCGTCGGGGCTCTGCTCTGAGCTGTTGTCCATCTCCTCTCTGGTGGAGATGCTCCCTCGGCTTCTCCTCTCCGGCTCGGCTTTGGCGGTGGCAGCCTCGGGCATACCGTGCTCCTCTTGGGTCTTTGGTGACGCGTCTTTGCGCATGAGATGCATCGATGCTAATTCTCTTGCACAGGCTTTGGGGTCATCGGCGTCTAAGATAGAGCACTTGCGGGGAATTGAGAAATTCGGTTTGATTTTGTGGCTTATGGTTCCTGATTTTATTGCTTCGAATGGCGATATTTATGGAAGTAAAGACCAAGGCTTGTGGATTTCCTTGTTGTTCTTTCAAGGGTGAGTCTATAGATTGTGCTTTGAAACATTTTCTTCTATATTACGCAAGTTTGTTGATTGCGGTTTCACAGGGCTAGAGGGTGGTATTCTTGTTGTGCACTCTATATTGACCTATACTCCGTGTATCTTCAATCTTAATTGGGGCATTTGCTAAGTAGGTTATAAATTCTTGATTTTTGGCCGGTTTGCACGATGGAATTTGATGCTTTGTTAGCCTGTATTTTGCAGTAAATTGATCAATTATCGTTCATACATTACAATGTAGGTAAAGAATTAGACCTTAG
The DNA here is from genome assembly GCA_036346405.1 of Phyllostachys edulis. Classification (NCBI taxonomy): domain Eukaryota; kingdom Viridiplantae; phylum Streptophyta; class Magnoliopsida; order Poales; family Poaceae; genus Phyllostachys; species Phyllostachys edulis. The sequence continues at coordinate 55,824 of JAYEVD010000603.1, forward strand.
GTTCAATGAGAAGGTAATTGATCTTTTATCCACTGATGCTACTTTGATCTTATAAAAACTGCTGTCATATGCGAGTTGGTGAAGAAGTTTTATCCATCAGATTTTACCCAACATGATAAGTAAGGATTAGAACAACAACTAAACCATCTTGTTGTGGATGCTTCCAAAGAAGTAGTGAGTAGTGATTAACTCCAAGGTTAAATTGTATTTTGGTATAATTCCTTTTGTTTTAGAGTAGTTCATAGTTGAAACTTGCTCAGGCATGGTTTTTCCTAACCCAAATGTGGACAAGATCAACCTGCTGCTCTTCAATGGCTATAGATTAAATCATGTTGTAGTAGTATGATTTAGCGCTTGAATAGTTATGTATATACCTTGGCCTTTAGGACCCCTTGAGTTTTGGCTCAAGCTCCGCCACCGAATAAGTGCAAGAGTAAACTAAAAACCAGCTCGTTTCCCAGTGTAGGTTTGGTTTGAGTAATGGATGTCTGATACTATATGATATGTTGGCCCACGATGAGATCATTTGGTGGTGGTGAACCCCGGTGCTAGAGCATTTCGCCTTTTGTCTTCTGTCTCACGGTTAAGGCAAGTACAATTGATCTGTCTTGTTTGTTGTTTGTTTCACTTGATTGATGATTCTGAAATGGGTAATTTGGTACTCCTTGTTTCCCTTCATTGTCGTTATACCTAATTCTTCGATAATGTGTTTCGTTCAACATATACATTCATTCTTTCTTTTGTGTTCACCTTGAAAGGGGTAGTGAAGTCTCGCCATTCCAACATGGGTAAGTACTTTGCGTTCTTAATTATAAAATGTGAATGCACGATGTTGGCATTGTGTTCCTAAGATCCTTGTTGAAATTTAATGTTCATATTCATTCCAAATCGTTACCTCCATGATTAGAGAGCATGTCTTTTCAATATTCATAATTCATTCCATGCATTCACTATTCATGTTTCAATCCACGGGAGTGGATTTATAAGACCCATCGATTCCAGTATGGGCACGTAAGACCCACCATTCGAATGTGGGCAGTTTGGGACATCCGTATGAAACGTTCTTCATACGGGGCTTGGATCCCCGCATTTTGTTAAATGTGGGCTGAGGTGAACACCGACGGGTGTGTCACCAGCTATACCGGTATATGCATGTGTGTGGTCCCTTCATTTCATTCAAGACATACATTCCATTCATTCAAATATTAGATCCGTATTTTATTTCATATTCTTCAATGATGTTTATCATGAACATGGTTGTTGTATGTACCATTTATTTCTTGTACTTCTTTGAGTCTCGGACTCACCCTTGCGTTGTTTGTTTATTTTAGGTGATCGTTGACGATGGCTTTGTTGGGAGGAGTAGACACTCACATTCGTTCACTTCACCATACTTCCAATTCAATAATAGAGATTGATTCTACCATTCATTCGATAATTAATGGCTGTAATAAATAAAGTGAAATGTGGTTGATAACTTCTTCCCGTTATGATTGATTGAGTCTGCGGATGATCTTGATCATCTTTTTGATTAAAGGCTTGAATCGATTATATTCTGTGATGTTCATGTTACTTAGTGATTCCTTTATTGACTTGTTATATATATACATTGGAACCTCGGTTTAGCTAATTATCTGAGGAGGTTACTGCGAAATTTAGAATCTTATCTTACGCTTTGGTTGTGTTAACGTGTTAGTTAGTAGCATTCGAGCCTTGTCGGATTTGGGGTGTTACTGATTAGTATCGAGCGGGCTTTAGGTCCGTGGTAATTAAGTTATTGAAATGACACACTTTGTGCCTGATGGGTGGGGTTGGGTAATCTATTGCTTTCGCATTTCCATTGTTATGTTTCATTTGTTGAGCAATTGTTGAATTATACGTACTATCTTTTGTTGTTAATCTATAATAAGATGTGATATCTTATATCTATGTAATTATTCTATGATTATCATGAGATGATCCTATATATTCATAGCGATTACATTGGTTATGTGTGTTGATAACTTATGTTAAGAAGTTGAGGTCGTGGTTGTTACTCTGGGATTCACGAGGTTACACCTTGTTTGTGGTATGTGGTTAGGGAGTAGTTACCCGAATACCATAGTTTCGGTGTTGGCGTGAGTTCTTTGTAGGAAGTTGTTCTCTCCTTGATTTACGAATTTGGCAAATTCTTGTTACGTAGTGGTTGATTGGTCTCATTGTGTCTCTAATGGTTATCTGAATCAATTATTGTTTTCTTTCATTGTTGAATTGCTTTTACTACTTGTGATTGTTGTTAATTTGCGAGAATGAGATTTCCATGATTGTTCCTTCTTTCTTATTGGAAAAGAATGACTCACTTAATCGTTTGTTATTTTGGGTAATGAAAGCTTCCTGTTACCAGTTCGTTAGCATGATAAAGCTTTGGCTCCATGTATTTCTTTTGGATGATTCCGATTGTTGAAGTTTAAAGCACCCCTTTTCTGAAGGAAAGTGTTAAAATCCTTTTGTGTTTGTCTTATCTTGTTTAAGTGAGAGGTTATATCCGAACGAATAAATTGTTATGGTATGAGTTACCAGGTTGGGTTGTTAGCATGGTGCAAACCATTTATTCTTAACTAACATCCATGAAAGTGTAATTGGTTAATTTGAAATGACATTGTGTTTGATGCATGATAAAGGGTAAATAGAATGCATCAATATCTATTCGGAACCTATGACTCTTAAGAAGTGTGGAATGTTAATGAACCAATTTGATCATTAATTTTGAGTAATCTACTAATTTTGTTAGATGAATCTAGGTCCTTTTTTGGTTATTACATCGCTAGTGATGGTTAAGTTAAGGATGCGTTGAATGTTGCCTTGGTAAATATTAATCTTGAATTTGTCTTCTATTGAGATAATCAACGAACTCATTCAAATGCTTGATTCACCTAATTTTGCCATACTAAAGCGATGTTATATGTATTAAGAGATGAAAGAAGGTGAATGTCTTGACTTGTGAAACCTTGTCTTATGTATCCTATATTATTGAAGATTAACGGTATTTCGTTCTAAATTCTGAACTTAAGGTAGAATAGTGAGTCTATACTCATAATTGTCTTTGAGATTGCAAACAGAGGTAAGACCATGAATACTTCCATGATTAAAATAATCATCAATTGTTAACAGTAATGGCTAGAGTGCATTTAGTGTGTACTATATTGGCGTTGAGCATCAGTAAGAGTTAAATGGATGAAATCTAATAAGAGATTTATATTGATGTACATTTGTGGGATGGTTATGTACTAGTATGATCTTGTTAGCAGAGTTTTGTTTCAATATTTTGGCTTGAGCACTAGGTTTGTTTTCCAGAGCAAGTAGTTATTGCCATCTTATTGTGATGATAGAAATGTTATGTCACAATTGTTGCGTTTCTTTTGGAAAATTTATTGATGGAATAGTGAGGTATGTTGAATTTTGCCAAGAATGTATGATTTTGATGTTAATAAAAGGATCAGAAATGTGAGGATGATATTGATTATTTTATAGAGAAAGAAATTTGATCGCCTTTGGTGATATCGTTCGAATGAGAATATTTCAAGTTTAGCTTTCGTGATATTTTGGAGCTCATGAATCATCTGGTAGCTGAAATTATTTTAAATAAATTGAAGTATTGGAATGCCTTGTTGCTTCTTAAGATATTTGTGTAATTTAATCTTATAGGCTCTGTGGTCTGAGTTGGCAACGTGAGGTTGCAATCAAAGAAAATTATGTTTGTTCCTTTAAGAGGAGTTTAATTTGCTTGCTTCTCGTGAAATCCCGTAAATGAAAAGGTTGCGAGTTTGGTGGCTGAGATCATTTGGATCTCATGTCTCTTAATGTAGTTGAGCTGTTAGAGCAAATATGATGTCTTTGGAGAATTGTATTGGTTCTTAATTAGTTCTTGTGGTTTGGACTAAAGACCTTATCTTGTTCGTTGTGGCAAAGTGTTGCTAGACAAAGGATTAATTTCGGTGTTAAAGGAAAGAGTGCGATAGGAGTATTTGAGAATTTGAGTCAAGTTTTGTAACTTGTGATTATTTGAATCATTCCTAAACCTTCGCTCTTTCCGCTCAAGAGATGTCGAGATTCAATTGCAATGTCTTTTTTTTATATTATTGGTTGTTATTTGCTATTCTCTTTTAAGGGGTATGTGCCCTCACCTGCGATCTCAACTTTTGTTTTTCCAAGATTACCGTTATTGGATTATTTCTTTTGGTCTCGTGCTCGCTGTGAGGAGCAACGTTCTTCTGTGTGATGAAACTTGTCCTTGCTCGCCTCATTCTTTCGAGAGAACAACCTTTTAGTGTTGCAAAGTTTTACAAAGCGTAAATTAACTTGTTTGGTGGTGGCTAAGTAATTGTAGTGGTGAGGTTTTGCTACCAAGCTATTGGAGGAGTAGTAGGAGATGAATTGGTTTTGATCTGTACCTCTTGGAAAAATTTGATTCAAATGGTTTGATTGTTCTTTGAAGTTCTATCGATTGGTGTTGTGACCAAGTAGAACCTATAGTATAGTGTAATTCCAGAACCTTAGTTCATGTTGAAATGTTGGGAATTATTGGAGGTATGGAAACTTTGATCAATTTTATAGAGTAACATAATTGGATTGTATTGCGAGATTGTGTGGGTGATTCCTGATGATATCAATGAGTGAGCATGTTGGAATTGTGGGAATGTTAGAGATTTAATTGGATGATTTCTCTATCTGTTATAAGAGAAGTTCGCTATAGAGGGCTTGGAAGTTAAATTTGGGCTTTGCATTTTTTATGCTAGATCTTTAATTGCCTAATGATTGTGTGTAGAGGGAATAGAATTTGGCATTCCCTGAGCGGTGGAATGATCATTGATGGAACCCTTTTGATGTTGTACATGAGCATGTGTACTGAGGGTTCTGAGTTGTTATTCTTGAAAATTGGAGATGATGTGACGCGTGAGAGCTATTTTGAGGTTCATTGGGTGTCACCTGTCAGATTGATGCCGTCAGTAGGAGTTGTCATTTGTGGAGAGTTGGCATTGCGGGGTTGCGATGAGAATTCCTTATTTTCAGTTGGACTCTCTTTGTAAATCAGTTGACGTCCTTTTACCTTTTTGTGCTATGGACTCTTCCATCCAAGAAAGAGCCCACTTGGGAGTTGGAGATTCACAAGCGTAAGCGTTATCTGGATTGTTCACACGCAGTGCGTAGTTCTTGTTATTAGTTCTCGGTTGTGGCTGTTCTTTTCGGCGTGGGCGTGTGAGGATTAGGGTGAATCACGGTTAAGGGGTAGAATGTAATACCTCGAATATCTATTTGGAGAATATTATCCGGAGAGGGAAATTTATTCAATTTTGGTTAGCGAATGCAATAAAGATTAGAGAGAACAACTTATATTAGAGGGGCAATTACATAAAATTTAGGATTTTATTTTGGAAGGTTGGGCCTTGAGCTCTCGGTCCACTAGTGGTCTAAGAAGTGCCCTTTGCCCTAACCTAGCTACCTCCTCTCCCTATGGGCGCCGCCACCTTCACCCCATTCGGCCACCTCCTTTTGTCCAGCGCCGTCATCTTGCCAATTCGCGCCCACGGTTTCTTTGCGCCGCCTTTACCCTGGCGCGCTCATCTTTCCCCTTGGCGCCCCCGTCCTGGCGCCACCTTCGCCTCCTCTCTCGCTCCACCTTAACCTCACCGCCACGCCAGAGACCTCGGCGCCGCCTCGGCGTCGATCCGCGTCCCTAAGCGGCGAGGTGTCTTGCTTGACCTCCAGCGCCTAAGGGCGCCATCTTGGCATGAAACGAGCTGCTGCGTGTGCGCCAAGAATGATGCCTTCACCTCCCTCATCGCCGTTGAGTCCATCCCCAAGCCGCTCTCAAGGATCGGTCGGTCCACCTATTTCCCTAACGCCGCATCCTCGCCTTCGTCGGGGCTCACCTCTGAGCTTCGCTATCCATCTCCTCTCTGGTGGAGATGCTCCTCGGCTTCTCCTCTCCGGCTCGGCTTGGCGGTGGCAGCCTCGGCGCCACCGTCTCCTCCTCGTCTTTGGTGACCGCGTCTTCTTGAGATGCATCGATGCTAATTCTCTTGCACAGGCTTTCGGGGTCATCGGCGTCTAAGATAGAACACTTGCGGGAATTGAGAAATTCGGTTTGATTTTGTGGCTTATGGTTCCTGATTTTATTGCTTCGAATGGCGATATTTATGGAAGTAAAGACCAAGGCTTGTGGATTTCTTATTTGTTCTTTCAAGGGTGAGTCTATATATTGTGCTTTGAAACATTTTCTTCTATATTACGCAAGTTTGTTGATTGCGGTTTCACGGGAGACTAGAGGGTGGTATTCTTGTTGTGCACTCTATATTGACCTATACTCCATGTATCTTCAATCTTAATTGGGGCATTTGCTAAGTAGGTTATAAATTCTTGATTTTTGGCGGTTTGCGATGGAATTTGATGCTTTGTTAGCTTTGTATTTTGCGATAAATTGATCAATTATCGTTCATACATTACAATGTAGGTAAAGAATTAGACCTTAGGTTCAATGAGAAGGTAATTGATCTTTTATCCATTGATGCTACTTTGATCTTATAAAAACTGCTGTCATATGCGAGTTGGTGAAGAAGTTTTATCCATCAGATTTTACCCAACATGATAAGTAAGGATTAGAACAGCAACTAAACCATCTTGTTGTGGATGCTTCCAAAAGTAGTGAGTAGTGATTAACTCCAAGGTTAAATTGTATTTTGGTATAATTCCTTTTGTTTTAGAGTAGTTCATAGTTGAAACTTGCTCGGGCATGGTTTTCCTAACCCAAATGTGGACAAGATCAACTTCTTTGCTCTTCAATGGCTATAGATTAAATCATGTTGTAGTAGTATGATTTAGCGCTTGAATAGTTATGTATATACCTTGGCCTTTGGCACCTTGAGTTTTGGCTCAAGCTCATACCGAATAAGTGCAAGAGTAAACTAAAAACCAGCTCGTTTCCGGTGTAGGTTTGGTTTGAGTAATGGATGTACGATACTATATGATATGTTGGTACGATGAGATCATTTGGTGGTGGTGAACCCGGTGCTAGAGCATTTAGCCTTTTGTCTTACATCTCACGGTTAAGGCAAGTACAATTGATCTGTCTTGTTTGTTGTTTGTTTCACTTGATTGATGATTCTGAAATGGGTAATTTGGTACTCCTTGTTTCCCTTCATTGTCGTTATACCACGATTCTTCGATAATGTGTTTCGTTCAACATATACATTCGTTCTTTCTTTTGTGTTCTGCTTGAAAGGGGTAGTGAAGTCTCGCCATTCCAACATGGGTAAGTACTTTAACGTTCTTAATTATAAAATGTGAATGCCTGATGTTGGCGTTGTGTTCCAAAGATCCTTGTTGAAATTTAATGTTCATATTCATTCCAAATGTGTTACCTCCATGATTAGAGAGCATGTCTTTTCAATATTCATAATTCATTCCATGCATTCACTATTCATGTTTCAATCACGGAGTGGATTTATAAGACCATCGATTCGGTATGGACACGTAAAACCCACCATTCCAATGTGGGCGGTTTGGGACATCCGTATGAAACGTTCTTCATCACGGGGCTTGCATCCGCATTTTGTTAAATGCGGGCTTAGGTGAACACCGGCAGGTGTGTCACTAGCTATCTGGATATATGCATGTGTGTGGTCCTTCATTTCATTCAAGACATACATTCCATTCATTCAAATATTAGATTCAGTATTTTATTTCATATTCTTCAATGATGTTTATCATGAACATGGTTGTTGTATGTACCATTTATTTCTTTGTGCTTGCTGAGTCTCGGACTCACCCTTGCGTTGTTTGTTTATTTTAGGTGATCGTGCGATGGCTTTGTTGGGAGGAGTAGACACTCACATTCGTTCACTTCACCATATTTCCAATTCAATAATAGAGATTGATTCTACCATTCATTCGATAATTAATGAGCTGTAATAAATAAAGTGAAATGTGGTTGATAACTTCTTCCCGTTATGATTGATTGAGTCTTTGCGGATGATCTTGATCATCTTTTTGATTAAAGGCTTGAATCTGATTATATTCTGTGATGTTCATGTTACTTAGTGATTCCTTTATTGACTTGTTATATATATGCATTGGAACCTCGGTATAGCTAATTATCTGAGGAGGTTCTGCGAAATTTAGAATCTTATCTTACCTTTGGTTGTGTTAACGTGTTAGTTAGTAGCATTCGGGCCTTGTCGGATTTGAGGTGTTACAATGGTAATGCTAAAACCATCGTGAAGAGATAATATCCTGAGCGGTTCGTGTAGAAGAAGCGTCTATGATGATACTATATTCTTACGGTTATTTATTGGAACCATCGTAATGAGAAACAATTGGTTAGTCGATTACGATGGCGGTTCCTCGGGATTGATCTTTTAAAGTAGTGAAGTTGATCTCCAACGAAAGCGAAGATATGTAATCCGGTAGGCACCTTGTTACGTATGTGTAACTTCTTTGTCTTTAATGTGTAACTTTTGATCATGTAACATCTAAAAGTTCTATTACCAAAATAAAAATTAATAAAGTTATTATTTTATTGGATTTTACGGTTGTCAAAAGAATTTTGTCGATTTTACGAGTTTCAATAGTATTTTCTTGGATTTAAAGTGAAAACATAATATTTAATTATTTTTCTGGAATTTTTGAAATTTTAAAAGCTTTCCTAATTATTTTAAAGGAAAAATAAATTATTTACAAATTTAATTACCAATTATAAGTTGGAACTATTTTATTTAAGTCCAAAATGTCGAGGAATTTACGCAAATTTTCTCATAATTTTTGGATTTTATTTGCTATTTTCTAAAGCCTAAATGATTTAGCTGAATTATTTTAATTGATAAATCAATTCAAAATCGGAAAACACTATTTGGGCCGAAACTCCCTCAGCCCATTCTGCTTTCACGTGCGTGCAACCCACCTACTTTTCAGACAGTCCGAACATCACCGCGTCACTGCCAGGTGGCCCCACCATGCCGTTCGTCCTGTCCGAATCGCCCGGATGTGATCCCTCTCACTAACGCGTGGGCCCATGCTGTCAGTCTCTTTTCCCATCCTCTCTCCACCTCACTTACATGTGGGACCCACTACGCCCACATCACCCATCTTCCTCTTTCCTTCTTCCTCCCCGGTGCTTTCCTTTTCCATCCGCCATTGATGCCGCACGGGAAAGCTTCCAAAACCTGACCAAACCCGTATCAAATCCCATGATTTCGCACGCATTAAACCCCTGTGTAAATCCCGCACACGTTAATGGCATTATCTTTCCATCTCTGCCTTGATTGCCCTAAAATCTTGTTGGTGTCCCGTTCGGACCTTCTTGCGCCGCACAATGCTTAGGCCTCACTCGCACCCTATAAAGGTATGCCCCGGCGTTGCCTCTTCATGCTCAATCCAACGCCCCCAACCCCCTCCACCCTCTTCCTCTCAATCGTCGAGATTTTGAGTTTTTTTGTCGACCACCTGAGCTCCTTTGTCCTTCGTTTCCGACGCTGTCAGGCCCTCTTCGGTGACCCCGACCCCCTCTACGGCACCACCACATCGTCACCTACACTGAGCACGCGTTATCCCGGCCCGAGGACCCCCGCAGCACCATCTTCATCGAAGTCCTAAAACCACCACCGCCAAACCTTGTCACCGATGACGAAAACACTATGCTCGTTAGAGTCTGAGGTAAGCATTGGGTTAAACGTGTTGCGCTCTCCCTTTTGGTACCACCCGTTCACCTCATCGTGGCCCAGAGCACCTATGAGCACTTCGTCGTAGCTCCACCGACCACGGGCTGACATGGCTGGGCCACATCAGTACCACCTTAGCGCCATGTTAGCCCATCGTCTGGTTAAGCGTAGCGTGGATGCTTATGTGGCGACTGCACCAACATCGTGCCCACGTGTCTTGTTGCGTGAGTCGGGTCTGAGGTGGACCGTTGACCAATTCGTGGACTTAGTCCATTGACTAAGGGCCCACATGTCATAGATTCAAAAGGATTTTCAGTAGAAAATTAATTTCAGCCAAAAAGCTAATTTTAGCCAATGACGTCAACTTGTGTCATATTTCCATTTTTTTCCTTTAGAAAAATAAATCGAAAAATCCAGAAAAATCCTTTTTAGGTATTTCTTTAGGTTTTAAACTTTGCAGGGGTTCGTTCTCCTTCATACGAACTCGATTTAGATCATTCAAATTTCTAAATTCATCTAAATTCAAGATCTAGCTAACTTGGAGTTCATTTGAATTTTATTTGAATTTTGTTTGCATTGGCTTATTTCGTGTATAGATTTCGACAACTTCGGAGAGTCAGATTTCGACGCCATTTGAGAACAACAATTAATCAAGCAAGGCAAGTTATATCTTTGATCATATTTGGTCCCATTATTTTGAATTATTTAAATTTTGTTTTAAATTATTATTGCATGCGTATTCATACTCAAGTAATTTAAATTCCTATTTTAAAGTTATAGTTATTCCCAATCCCATTGTATAGCCAATCTTGCTATTGAATTAGTCACCCCGTGACACCATAGATGAAAATCTAGTATATGCAATGGTATGAACTAGACCACTTTGGGAAAATTATGTAGCCATGCTTAGACACGAAATATTTGATTTGGGAATTTGTAGATAAAAATCAAATGTTGTTTAAATTGTATCCATAGCATTGGTGTGTCATGGAAGTTTACAAATGCTTTGAAAAATGAAATAAAATCAAAAATTGGTTTGGACATGGGTGAAATGGATAGTTGGTGGGTGCAGGTTTATGCACGGGCTCAATCCGGGTAGGGTTGAGGCCCACGGGTTATTTTGGTAGTCGCCCAAGTCAGTTAAGGACCGATTTTCGAGCCGCATCTTGCTAAGCCCCATCGTACTACCACAAGTTTGGAATGGGATAGGCTAGGCTAAATAATTTGCAACGTTCCAATGTTAGTTGTGCCATTTTGATTTGTGGGTGTTGTTTAGATAGTATTCCCACTTGGCATAACAGGGGGCTTCCAATGGGTTGTTAGCCCAATGGAAGTGAAACTTTAGCGGCGCAAGAGGGGTCTTCTAGCCGATGGTTAGTCCGAAGGAAGTGAAACCATAGCGGGCATGACTCCTTTGGAATGACGCATTGTAAAGGCCTCGTGATAATCACTTAGTCGCACACCTATGAAGGTGTGTCAGAAGGACATTATAAGATGATTATCTCTTGTGGGTAAAGTTGTACAACCTCTGCAGAGTGTAAAACTATTCGAATAGCCGTGTCCATGGTCATGGACATGCTGAGCAAATCCACTCAAAGTTAGACTTTGGTTTTGATTTGAAAAGATTTTGAGAAATGATCTTGGATAGTTTATCCAACTGGGGAAATTGGGTAGTTAGCCATGTAATAGGAGGGTATCCATCACCATATTTCATTTGGAGGTTATCCTACTATAAAACTTGAGAATTTATAAAATGAATTTTAGTTATAGAATAACTACTTTGGAACTTAGTACAAGTATTTAAAGAAAACATTGCTTTATGCAAATTCAACCAATAAGCCTTCCTTTGATATATCCTTGCATACATTACAATCTGGTATTGGGTGTAACTTGCAAACACGGAAGTTGTGCTCACCCTTGCTTAATGCAAATAAATTTCAGAGGAGAAGGACTTCGCTTTCGGTGTGGATTACGATGACTAGGCCGCTACCCTAGTCGATTGCCTGTAGCAGATTAGCTGGGCTCTACTACTACTTCTTCATCCTCTGTTGTGTTTGTTTATTGTTGGCTTGTAAGCTTTTCTTATAATCAACTCTGATATTTATTAATAAAGTTATACGATTTATGGATGTTACCATATTTGTTTAGTATGTGAACTAGCTACTAATCATGGGACTAGTTCAGAAATACACAGAGGTTTTGGGAAAGTTACTCCTAGGTTCGACAGATCAACAAAAGAAAGTAGAAGTATTTCACTTGATCGAAAGTTACACATCATAGATAGTGAAGTGCTCACTTGATCGGAAGTCAATTTGTTTTGTGAATTTTGTCTTACTAGAAGGGTATGGAGATGAGAACTTCAAGAAGAAATGGAAGTAAGAAAAGATGGAAAGTTTGTGAGTGATTTTTCTTAGTTCTGCCTTTCTGATGATTATTTATATAGGCCAACAACTTGTGGCAAGATTAAATGAATAAAGACGGAAGTTCGCCGAATAGGATTTATTAGACTCTGCTCCTAATAAATCGTTACTAACTAAAGCATCACCGTATTTTCGGCAATTGTTTTTCATAAATACGGTTGATGCTCCTTTTCCTATCTTTACAATTGAAGATGGAGGCCTCATCACATATGGTTTTTAATAGAACTGTCTATGATAATTCAATGTTTCGACTCCCGCGCGATGCGTCTCTTCGTCTCACTCGCTGATGTTACGATGCGTTTCTTGGTCTCTCGTGCCGATGTTACCATGCACCCCTTTGTCTCGTGATCATGTCTGTTTGTCTCACGCGCTAGCATTTCTCCTTATTTTATAAGAATGATCACTGCGCGCTATGGTGAGGACGCACGGTATTGATCAATACGTATGCAGCTAGCTATAGTACTGTTGATCGTGAGCCATGGTGAGCACGCGGAGCATGACGGTGAGGACTAAGGCGAGGAGGTGGCGATCGCCGTCGTTCTTCCTCACAAAGTCATCATCGACATCGTCGGCCACGTGGCCGCGAGCTCTCCTTAGCCCATGGCTGACCTCTGCAGCCTATGAGCCACATGTAAGGCCATGTACAAGGCATCCAAGGAGAGCGTCGTGGGGAGGCGCGTGCACTGGAGCGGGAGGAGGTGATGAAGTGGCTGGACAACGAGCGCTACCTCACCGTCGTGAACCACCTGGCCAACGTCAGCAACCCAGAGGCCAGCTTCATCGTCAGCCTCACGCTCATCTTCGCGCACCAGGACATGTAGCGCGACCTAGTGTGCCTCGACCGGGCGGCCATCGCTGGCCACATGGCCGCGGCCCACATGCTCAGCCTCCTCCTCTACACAGCCGGTGAGGCGCCCTACGTTGGGAAGCACTACATTAGCCAGGTCGAGGCTAAGCTGGCCAGTGGTGGGTGCGAGACAGCCAAGAGGACTAACTGGGAGTGCAGGTGGTGCTGGAGGCTCGCTGTGAACGCGATCAATGATGTGACATGGAAGATGGCTGGGCCGCAGGGCTGGGTGTTGGCGGTGCCGGAGGATGACCACTGTTGCACGAGCACCGGCTGCGGCATGAATGTAGGGTGGGATGACTATGTCGTCTTCTGCAGCGATGATTGTAGGATTAGGCATGAGTACACCAAGTTCTTTGCATAGGTGTAATTTAACTACTTGTCATAAAATTAGCGGTTTTAGCTTAGTTTTAGCAAATATTTAGATATAATTCCTCACCATTTTTGTCAATATTCTTCACTAACTAAATATGACAACTGCAAATCAGACTGAGCTCAAACTAATGCTTTACTAATATGTGAATGTGTCATATATGTTCTGAATTTGCATTTATGTATATTATCACAGACGGTTCTTTATTGGAACCGTTTGTGATGTGTATTTAGCACAGACGGTTCTATTTTAGAATCATTTGTGATGTTTATTTATCACAGACGGTTCTACTTTAAAACTATTTATGATGTCCAGCCCTATCTATACTCGGACTCTAGGGTTTGCCTGCGCCCCCACTCAAACGATCAAGTTTCATCGCGGCACGCTAGGGTTCGGGCTCCCACATCTTCTTGAGCTCGGCGCCGCCGTCCTCGACGCCACCTCCTCCTCGAGCCCGGTGCGCCTCCTCCCCGAGCACGAGCCGCCTCCCTAAACCCGACGCCTCTTCTCCCCTAAGCCCGGCACACCTCCTCCTATCCCCGAGAGACGTCATTACCTTCCTCGACGGCGCCTCCTCCTCGAGCCTGACGTGCCTCCTCCCTCGAGCTCGTCGCCTCCTCCTCGAGCACGAGCCGTCGCCTCCTCTTCCAGCCCAGCGTGCCTCCTCTCTTGCTCTAAGGTGCACTTGGTGAGTGCATCCTGTGTGGTTCTTTCCATCCATTCGAGAGTTGTTTCTGTTTTTCATAATTGATTTACTTTACTAAGTGTGTTGTGCTAGTTGTATTTCAATCTAATCTTGACTAGCACTAGGAGACTTGGTATTGTGTTGGGCTTTGGTAATTGCTTGATGAGGATAATTGTCATATTATGAAATTGATGTGATAGCAATATAAGACTTGGGCTATTTGGATTGCTTCTCATTGTCAGTTTGTACTAAGTAGCTAGTTGTAACATCCCAATTTTCAAGCTTTTTTTAAAATGTTCAAAATAAAAATAACCATTTGAATTTTCCTAAGTTGTTAAAGCTTAACTTGAAATTTAGGAAATTTAAAACAATTTAATATGTGTAAATCAAACTTCAACTAAATAAAAATTGTTTTATTTGATTTTTCTGGTTTTATCTTGGATTTCCTTTTTCCCTAGACCTGGTTGTCTTTCCGTGGTGTTCTTTTTATTTCTTTTCAGCTTGCTCGTATTTCAGAGTCTTTTTAAAGCTTTAGAAATAAAACAAACTATTTGCATTTCATTGAATAAATGTAAAGCTTAAATTAAAATTCCAAAGTGAAAAACATTTAAATGATTAAATCAAACTTTAATTAAATTGTAAAATTATATTAGTGGATTTTTTTGGGTTTTCTTGGATTTTATTCTAGTTAGTCTTTGTTTCTTGCAACTTGGATCTGTATTATTTCTTTTCTGTCTTCCCAAAAATTGTTTTATTTGTTGAAAAATTTAATTTAAAGTGGTGATTTATTTTGAAGTTTTAAAAATAAAATAATCATTTGGATTTTATCGGTTTAATTTAAAGCTTAAATTGAATTTTTGAAGGAAAAATATTTTAAATGGTTAAAATAAACTTCAAAAAAAAATCCAAAACTATTTTATTTGATGTATTCAAGTTCCAAAGTATTTTATAAAATTTTCTTCAAATTTTTGGATTTATTGTTTCTCCGGATTTTCTTTATTCCCTTTCTTTTCTTTCTCTCTCCTCCCATTTCTCCTGTGGTTCTTCCCGAAGGACCAGGCGCCCATGGTTGCCCGTCACCCTGACGTCCCATGCCTTGCTCCCCTAGAATCCCATTGCTGCACTGCCATCTTTGCATCCCGCACGCCACCTCCCATGCCCTGCTGCCCTATTCCCACCTGTCGCTTTGGTGCATATCAAGCTTGGTGCCCCATCTTGCTCTGACTGACTCACCAACAAGCACCTCCTCCTCCACTCCACCCTTTCTTCTTTTCCAAACCAAAGCAACACCACCATGAGCTCCCTTCTCCTCTTCCAGTCCACCGTGAGCTCCACTCCATTTTTCTTCTCCAACCGTGCAGCTCCCTCTCTTCCTCCCCATGAGTCGCTTCCTCTCCGCCCCAAGCCATGCCTCTGCCACCCCCTCTCCCTCCCCATGCTACCTGCACCACCAGTTCCCCCATGCTGCGTCTTGCGTCCTTTCTTTATTCTTCTTTGTCGAGCCATCTTTGCCCTACCACCCATCCCTTCTTTGCATGGTTCTTCCCCATCTTAGAGCTCCCCTCCTCCCTTCCTCCTCTATTTAAAGCCACAGTGAGCTCCCTTCCTACCCTCTCTTCCCAATTTCTTCCCCCCATAGCACCGGCCGAAGCTCCCACCCATGAGCTTCTCCGTCCCCAACTCTGGCCGGCCGACCACCACTTTACCCTATGCTGCGCTCTCCCTCCTATAAAACCGAGCGGCTAGTAGCCTCCCCTTTCCTTCCCCTCCTCTCCCCTTCTTCTTCATCTCCCAACCGAAAGCACTAGCAACCTCTTTTCTTTCTTCCAGTTCGGTCGTGCACGCCCCCCATGCCGACCACTAGCTCCCCCATGCTACTCCCTCTCCCCCTACCTTGCCCTTGCCCTGCTGCACATCGCCCCTTGCTGTCCCATGCCTCATTGTAGCTTTACTCCCCTTGCTTCCTCTATGTGAAGAAACCACCTGTGACACTCCAGGTGCCCCCCCCCCAAAGCTCTAGTCGCTTGACCGTGAGCAACTCCCCCTCTATTCTCCCTCTCTGGCCATCGCCTTGCCGCGCCAACCACGTCATAGAGTGCCTCTTGGCTTCCTCTTCCATCCCCCCGAATTCGCCCCACTCTCTCGACTTCTTTTCTCCGTAATCGAGTTTTTACCGTTGTCGGCCGAACAACCTTCCATCATCGTTTTCGGTGCCGTCGATCATCCCCGACAACATAAATCCTTTGCCGTTAACCGCCTCATAGCGTTCTATGTTGTGTTCCCTTTTTTCTCCAAAGCATCGCTGGTTCACCGGCACCACTATTCCCCCGTGGGCCTTTTTGCGCACCGCTGCCGCACCAGACCTCTGTCGGTGACGCCACCACCACCATTTGGTCTGTCTCGCTCCCGGGATTCCATTTTGCTAGTTTGCCAGCCGCCCCTCCCTTTCCCTCGCTGGCGTCATCATTTTTGTCCAAGCCTACACTATTCATGTCCGCTAATTTTCTATATTTCATGTGAGTGCAAACTTTCGGATATTCGTTCTCCTTCATACGAACTCCGATTTGATCGATTCTTGGTTCTAAATTCATCTAAATTTAGCCTCTTCCTATCCTACTAATTTTGTAATTTTTGGATTTTATTTGGATTTGTTGTATTTATTTAGCTCTTTTAGCATGTGTAGATTCGGCTTCTCTAAGGAATTCTAGGACCGTCTCTGAAGCATCTCAAGTCTTCAACGGAGGCAAGTCATAGACCTTTGATCATATTGAACCCATTTAATAAAATTATATTGTTTTATATCAACATGCATTGCTAAGTTTATAATAAATGCTTTCAGGAATAGTTAAATGCCTAATTGTCATTATGCCTCCTTGTATAATTGCTATTGACATGTACCCTTGAATGCCATAAATCCTTGGACACCATAGGATGGTTAATTATTAGTTGGACATTATTGTACGACCAACATGGGTCGTATTATACTTAGTCACGATGGGGTTCATGATCACATACTCAAAGAATGATTGAATTTGACTAAATGAAATATGGAATTATAGCACAGCCACTGTTATTAAAATCTGTTGTGCCATGGCAAGGGTTGTCATTTAGTCGGGTTGAATAGAAAATGATTTCATACTCAGGCGAATGATCGTGCAGTAAAGGGGGAGAATTTTGGGATGTGGTTGCCTCGCCTAAGTAGTCTCTAAAGACTTAACGGGGTGTTCACTAGTCGTTTCAAAGAAACTTGTTTACTTACGTATTAATCTTTTAAATTATGCTTTTCAATCTAATTACTGTATTTACTTTCAATACTACTTTCTACAAAATAACCATAAAGCTATCCTTGTCAAGCATTGCATGAATACTATTTGCATACATTTCCCTATGACTTGCTGAGTACTCAAAAGTACTCATGGCTTTGCACCATTATTGAACAGTCACAGAGGAAGAACCAGGGGATACAGAGATTTTTGATGAATACCTTGAAGACTATGAGAACTAAGATACGTTCTCCAATTGATTGCCTGTGGATATGTCGGATGGCTACCACGAGTTTGTTTATTCTCTGCTGCAAGTTTACTCTATCATCTTTAGCCCTGCGTGGCAAACTCTATAAAACTTGATCATAAGGTCCTTTTGCTACTAAATAATATTAATTTGTCTTCTTCTTAGCTACTTTGTTGTGTGGATATGATTTCATCGATGTTGTAACTGTGTGAACTAGCTACTGATCATAGGACTAGTTCAGAATACACAGGGGGTCCCAAAGTTGTATATCCGGGGTCCCGACACTAGTTCTGATATTTTTTGTTTTCGGTTGGCCGGAGCGAGAATGTGTGTTTACTGATAGCAGATTGGATATTTTATTGAGATTAGTGGTTCCGTCCAGTATTTGAGATTAGTTATTCTGTTCAGTTTTCATTTAACTGGTTACTAATAGGCTAATCTGATAATTTAGCATTTCTACACACTGTTAGTTGAATGACCTTGTGATGACTGAGAGTATAAAACTGCTGTTTTAGAAGTTATTTCTTGACATTCCAGTGAAACATTATTTGAGATCAAAAGTCTGATTTATTGTTATCACACTTAATTGATAAAGAATATTCGGAAGTATTGAGAAGGCCAAGATTACATCTTGTGCAACTCTCGTTTGAAAGCAATCATAAACATTCAAAAGTGAGCAATATGTTGTTTTCATATGGTTGCTCATCTTATCTTTTAAGCATTTTATCTGGTTAATTCTCTTACGAAATTATATGTTAATATGTTATCTTGGTCAATTAATTATTTCCCTAACCGACTCCTCCTCCCCGAGCCCTGCGCCTCCTCCCTCCCAGAGCATGCATCGCCTCCTCCCGAGCCCGCCTCCTCCCTTTTCTCTATAAAATCTAGCTCGCTCCTTGGGCGTTCATCCTAAGCGTGCGGGTGAACCACGGCTTACTTCATCGAACCTAACACACTAGAGTGTGCGATTTGCTTCATGCCAATCCTCCAAGTGCTTGTAGAATCCTCCTAAACCACGGCCTCGAGTAATAGCGATAGGGCGAACTTAAAGTTATTAATTACAAAGTGAGTCACAGTAGTTGAAAAGGAGCACGGGCAAAAGCGACGATCGCTCTAGTGTGCGACTTGATTGGGGCGGTGTCGAGACCCTAGGCGTGGAATACGAATACCTTATGTGTGTCTGCGTGCAGGTCCATGATCAGTGGCTAGTACACAAATTCACAACATTTGGTATTCACATCCATACATTCACATGTAAAAGTAAACCAAAGGGTACTTAACTTAAGCGGTACAGTTATTACATCAACGGCCGACTGGCCAAATATTAACAAGTATTAACAAAGCAAAGTAGCAGCGAAAGGAATAACAAAAGTAGAAAAAAAAACTCCAGCAGCATGCCCATCCAACCCTCAGGCAACTAACAAGAAACAAGGCCTAGATAGACCTGTCACCGAACCCTCCGGTTCCGGGTACGAAGAAAATGTCGTCTAGTGTTGGCTCTTCCTTATACTCTAAACAACAACAAAAGCAAGATTGAGTATAATGCGTACTCAGCAATACTTGTAATGTATCACAAATTGTATATAAATGCAAGGCTAATCAAAGAGGAGGATATATGCTACAAGTTAATTTGCAATAAGCAAATTTTATTTGCAATAGTCATAATTAGTACTTTGCAACGAAATTTGAAAGAGCAGTTAAATAGATACAGGACAGTAAATAAGTAATTGAATGGATCAACAATAATATCAACTACAACTACATAACCCTCCTCGGTTGAGAAGCGACATTCGAGTTCACCAAAACATGGCGATTATCTCAATTAAATCATAAACCATTTCCCATGTTTTCGATAAGATAGTTTTTGTGAAAATCAACACTAAATCCATAAAATGCGCACTAAGCACGCTCATGACCGTGAGCATGGCTATTGAAATAGATTTACACTCTACAGAGGTGTACAACTTTACCCACATAACACAAATTTTCTAGTTTATTCGGCATCTGTCGATACCACTGCTCACTACCTTTGGTAAGCAGTCTAGAGCACGTGTCGAAGCCTTTATATCATCTAGTCCCAACCTTACACTAGCCCAGTGAATGGATACCCTCACTTCACCTAGGTTTACAGTCCTGTCTCAGTGAGGCATTCATAGTTGTGTCGGAAGGCTTTATCCCAATGCCTCGGAGAAGGGAGCCTCTTCGAACATGCTTATCGTCCAGTCATGTCCGCACTCTACTGCCTACCTACATGCAAGGCTAGTTTTCAATGACTTAATTATCTAAGGCCATCCTCATACTAGCATATGTGGTTGTACGTTAGGTCTTAGATCTAGATTTGCTGGTGTCTGGTCCTTAATTGACTCGGGCGAGAATCTCCCTCTATCTACTAGTGAGACTCCTCTCTCACTCTTCTCAGAATATAATATAACTTCTTGCATCCAAAACTAGATTTTGCATTTTATTTTTATACAAAATAACTGAGGTACACCCCCCGTACATTTTTATAAATGTCCCAAATTCACATTTAACATATTGTCCTTTTATAACTTCTTGGCAAATCTATCGCTCTAGTTAGCATTTGTGAGATAATCGCACTCAGAACTCCCAAGTTGACATTATATATTGTCTAACTCATAACCAAGTGGCCACAACAGTAAAGGCATCAATATTTCCAGGAGATATATGCATCGAATAGGATTTGCAACTATCAACAACCCGAAGATAGCAATTTCATATGAACATACACGCATGCAATAATAGATTTTGCAAAAAGAATACAATAGGTAAAATAGTAGGATCAACATGATCACAGGGGGTGCTTGCCTTGCTCTGGCTATTCTGAGTATGAGGTCGGTTGGTCGTCAAAGATATCGCTCGAATAATTAACGTCTACTGTAAAAAGAGCCAGCAATCAATTAAATAAAGAAAATAAATTCTAACAGTAACCAAATTCAAATATTTTTGCATATTCAGGTAGATTATGATTTTAGATAAATTCAGAGACAAAAATCATTCAATTTGGAGTTTTTTAGCAAAAGTTATTAAGGTTTGAAGTTGGTTAGGTTTGAAAATCTAGAAAAAGAAAAGGGTGAGAGAAATTCTCTCTCTGACAGGTGGGACCCACACCTTTTCTATTTCTTTTTTTTATTTATTTTCTATTCGGAAATACCACAGGGGATGACAGGTGGGCCCGATGGATTTTATTTTTCTTTTTCGTTTAATTTCTAAAGGAAATTCCTTACTGACATGTGGGACCAATGTGTCATAGGCTCAGTCTACAATAACAGAGCATGGACTAAGGTCCACATGCGATGTTTGATCCATGGACGAGCAGCTGTGCTTTAATTGGTGGGGCCCGAATGCCATTGAGTCACCCGATTTTAAATGAACTTCATTAATTTGCGCGGGCCCGCATGTCATTGAGACACACAACACTTAAACCAGGATCTACACAATGATTACGTTTAAGAAATTGATTTGGTGACTTAATTACCTAGCTACAGTACATGTCGACTTTTTGACAAAACAGGGAGCTCCAGAGTGTTGGCTTCTTAGGCTAATCGCCGACGAGTGGGTCTATGGCGGCGTAGGTGAATGCTAAAAATGGGACCCCGATGCTCATGTGATCCTACCAGTACCAGCGGCGAGGACTCCGACAAACCCTAGCAGTGGCGCGCCGGAGAATGGCTGCGGTGGCATTCGGCCAAGGTGGCAACAAAAACTCTGGTGGCGCCCTTGACTAATTAGCGTGTGCACGAGCTTCTAGGGAGTACCAGGAGCATACCGAAGCAGGATATGGCTATTGAGGTGGTCTATGGAGCTCTGGTTGCGGTGACGGTGCGGTATGGCGACTCAAGCGATGGCGATGTCTTGAGACGAAAAGAGGGAAATCAACCCAATGGGGAGCTCAAGGATGTTGAGTAGGTGCTCCGATAGGAACCAATTGGGGAATGGCTCACTGAGTGGGGTGCAACGGTGAGTTGAGTGGTTTTGGTGAGAAGCGAGAGGCGGTGTAATAGCGGCAAGCACCTACGAAAGAGTGGAGAAATTAGATGGGGGGAATAATTCCTGGAACTCCATAACATGTGGTGACGCAGGTGGTGAAGAAAGGGCTTCACTGGTGTGACGAGGAGGTGACGGTGGCATGTCAGCCGAACCGGAAGCTCGCTCTCTCTCGTGTGGTTTTGCTCGGGAAAGGAGGGAGATGGAGGTGGAGAGCAATGGCGAGGATGGAAGGGTGTTCGGCGAGCTCTAGTGGGCTTATATATAGCTAGGGGCAGAAAAAAATGCGAGGAAGAGCTAGCGTGGGCAATGGCGGCAAAGCACTTGACGCGGCGATGGGAAAGACCGGGCAGGGGCAGGAATAGGCACCGAGTAATGGGGAATGCGACTAGTGTCACATCCCCAAGTTAATTAATGATAATTATTATGCATCTCTTTTGCATGCAAACTGTTTTTGAAGCATTTGCATATTTTATTGCACTTGGAAAATCTCAATCAAAGGTTAAACCTACAACTCAAATTTTAAGCTCCAAGAGAAAACAGAAATAAATGCTTTTAAAGTCCTCAAGGAGATAATTTATTTAAATACTATATTATTTTTCATTAATTAATATAATTTTTACCAAAATTTCTAGTAGCTTGGTCAAAGTAGCGACTTTTGAAATCAAATCGAGTCAACCTTGTTTAGACTCGGTTTGACCGGACCCAACCAGATTGACTTTATCAAACTGACCAACAATGCCTTTGGTGAGCAGCTGCGACTTCAGCGTGCTTTTGAACCACTAACGGTGGGCCCCTTGGTTAGAAACATCTTCCTCCTCGTGCGAGGGCATGATTAGGGTGAAACGCACGCCATGGGGACATCTCACTACTATAAAAGGCTAATACTTAATGCCTCATCACAGACGATTGACCAAAACCATTTGTATTACATGCAATCATAGGCGGTTTTGGTTTAGAAATTGTCGTATTCTTGGTTGCGCTAAAACAAATGCAGTGAAGAGGTAATATCACAGACGGTTCATGTTGAAAACCATCTGTGAACTATCACAAACGGTTTTAAACAAGAACCGTCTATGATATTACTAAGTATCATAAACGGTTTCAACAAACAAATGCGTGATACTTCACGAGCGGTTTTAATAATGCAAATGCGTGATATGAGACCATATCACAGACGGTTCCACCGTGGAACCGTCTATGATAAGTATCGCAGCGGTTCCATAATAGAACCGGCTGTGATAAGTCTCTTTATTAGTAGGAGCCGCTAGGATTTGCGCTCTAACTCGTCACTCCCCGGTGACACCCTTACTCTCGTTTGTTCCCCTCCCCACCCGAAAGTGACCCGTCGTAAGCCGCCATGCATTCTTCCGAATCGCAAGCGGTTGTGACACCACGGTTCACTACACAAGACACTCAAATGCGATAAGAGTGTCTTTTGCGATGTCACCGTTGTGCCACAACTTCTGATGACGCTTCGCCTCTTTCCTCTTCCTCCTCCCCGTCGTCTGCGACCACAGCTACCTCTCCACCAAGCGATGTCGAGTAAAGCAGATCTATCACCTATTGGTTTGTCTTTGTTGGTATTCATGTGAGCCAGGCTCCTCCTCCCTCGCCGCTAGCTCCGCACCTCCAGATCAAGTTCCCTCCTCCCTGCGCCGCCGGATCAAACTCCCAGTCCCCCCTCGCTGTGCCGTCGGCCCTGGCTCCTCCTCCCTACGCTGCAGCTCTAGCTCCTCCTCCCTCTCTCTGGCCGTCTCGTTCGCTACCTCGGACCTCCCTCGTGCCTCCAACCTCTCGGCTCTCCCACTAACGTGTAAGTCCCTTCTTGTCTTCTGATGTTGTTTGGTTGTTGGTTGATCTTGATGATGATGGCCATTGGCGAGCAGGATGCTAAATGTGTAATACATACATACATGATGAGAAGTGCATCATTGCGAGAAGTGTAAATGTGTAATACATACATGTAGAGAAAGTAGAAATCATAAATATAAATGAATGCAATGATCATGCGGATGCTTGTTGGCTAGTGGCACTTTGCTAGTTGTTGATGCGTCTCAGGGATGTCCGTTGGATCTTGAAATAAAGTTTGCATTAACTTCTTGGATCGTGGAGCATTACGGAGAGGTTATTACGGGGGTTGCAACATCCCCACGTCGCCATGGAATTATCATCATAATAGGGAGTTAAATCGTGCTGTTATTCTATGGAATAACAGTGTAATTGATTGCTCATATCCTTGGATACGGTACATAAGATTCCCTGATTGACTAGGCCCACATGTTTGTGAGTCTTGTCGACTAAGGACTGGTCGTAGAAGGACTTACGACCAAGCGGTGGTCGTAGGAGAGCCTACAACCATAGATCGATCATAGTAGAGCTTATGATCACGGGATAGTCGTAGAAGGGCTTACGACTATGGGGTAGCCGTAGGAAGACCCACAACTACAGGGTGGTCATAGGAGAACTTACGACCTCCAGCTTCTCCCTTATGAATATCAAAGGGTATACTCAAGAGTTATATGACATCATTATTATCCATAATATGAATTATAGATAAATGATTAAGTGAGGATTGTTATATCCTCGTCATCTAGCCCTGACTTAAGCGAAAATAACTTACTTGAAGAAGGAAGCGTTAGATGGTCGTAGAGGTGGTCGAAGGAAAGACTCTTCGACTAGTGTTTCATTGACCAGAAATTTACTTAGTCAAGAAAGTTGTCGAATAACCTTGTGACTTTCAAGGTGGTCGTAGAAGATCTAACGATCATCAGTGGTCACGATCTTGTGGTTGGAAGTAGATTCTTTCCAATGTTGTTGCGTTTGACCGAGAAAAAGACTTGGTCAAGAAGGTAATTTAAGCGAGGTGAAAAAACAGACTTGACTTCCTCGGCAGACAAATTTAAGAATCTCAATCGGCTCCTTACTTTTTATGCATTGGAGCGGTTCAACGTTGGCAACGTTGGGTAGCCACGTCTTTTCAACTTCAGGCGTGGGGTTATAAATTTTCACCGTGGGTAAGGATAAAGCTTTTACCTTCCCCCAAATTGCTCTCGTTGTTCAAGCTTTCGAGTTCTTCGTCGCCAACGAAATCAAGCCTTCTTCTCCAATCTCTCCATATCCAAATCTTTGACTTTTGGGAGAAATGGCTGGAGCCCAGTGGGCCGAATCGGAGATGGATACGACCAAAATCAGAGCTTTGGTCGACTCCGAGAAGATTCCGAAGATGGAATTTGTCGCGGTGGATTGAAATTCCTTGGGCGGCATTGGCGTCAGGTGTAACATCCCAAATGTATAAACAGGTGTTTGTTTCAAATGTAATTAAATGTGTAGAAATTAAAAAAATTTCTCACATCTTGAAACTCTTGAACTCACCTAAAATTCTTGTCCAAGAGTTGTGTTTCCAAAAACACAAAGCTCTTGTTGACAAAAGTCCAACCCTTATTCAACTTGTCACAAATATTGTGCCAAAAACCTTTGGAAATATTTTTACTTGGTCCTAGAGATGTTGTGGGACCCCTCTGAAAAATATCATAAGTTGTAAAACTTGTTTGATAATTTTTGGAGGTAAAACAAACCCTAGAGCAGCCTTTAAGAATTTCTAGAGAAAACTGTATTGCACAAAAACCTCTGGAAATTTTATGAAAGGTTAAACCTAATGTCAGCAAGCTCTAGTTAAAATTTCATAAATTTTAGAGTTGATTTACTATCTCAAATAAATCCCTAAAGTCCCAGCTTTTAATTTCAAACTCAAATGGATGCACTATTCCTTGAGGTGAGCGCATTCCATGGTCAAGCCCAACCACTTACTCGGCTCACGAGACCTCCTTTCCACCTTGTTGAGGTCGTAGCCATTGAATTGAGATCCAAAGGCCACGACCTCCTCCCAAACCAGCTCTGTCGGACCTCCCGCCCATGTTGAGGTCGTGGCAGATTGGATCGAGCCAGCGACCCACGACCTCCCGTGATATCAAGCGCGAGACCTCCCCCATCATGTGTTGTGCGCCGTTGGATTAAAATCCACTGCCACGACCTCCCCTTTTCATCGCGCATCGGACCTCCCACCGCGTGAGGTCGTGGCCGTTAGATGGAGATCTAGCGCCCACGACCTCCCTTGTCCTCTCCTTGCCATTGGATCTCGTTTCAGCCGCGAGATCTATGGGCCGTTCGGACCATCCTTTTAAGCCGTTAGATTTAGATCGCGCGGTCTCTGTTGAGTGGGCGTTCGGACCACTCTGTGAGCCCTTAGATCTAAATCTAAAGGCTATGACCTCCTTGCACTACAGCATAAGGCTCGGGACCTCCTCACTTGATCGGCACCATTGGATGCAAATTCAGCAGTCTGACCTCCTTTCGCTATCTTGTGGCCTTAGAGACCTCCCCAATTGTTGTGCACCCTTGGATTGAGATCCAAAGGCCGTGACCTCCACGAGCCTTTGGTAGTATCGCACGCAGCGTATGTCCTCCCCGTCTGGTCCACGTCGTTGGATTCAGATCCAATGCCCTGGACCTCCTAACCCTCTTCCTTTGTGCATCCGCGCAAGGATAATCTAAGGGTCAGGACCTCCCTAGCCCTAATCCAAGGGCTGTGACCTCCTCCCCATCACTTAAAACTTACCGTTTCACAAATCAAATCGGAGGGTCATGACCTTCCCATCCTCTTTATCCAACGGTGGAGGCTTTGCCCTGTTCTTCTCCTAGCTCTGGCGCACATGCGCCATGGCGATGGGAGGTCGATGCATGAGTCTTGTCCCAATAGCTCTGTGCTGCGCGCATTAAATGTGTGGCAGACCTTTCTGCCCTAGGACATGCCCTAACCTACCCCCCTATCACCTCCATTGTCCTGTCCAAGCCAGGGACCGCGTATGGGCTAAGCTCACCATGAGCTTAACCCGTGGCTCATGACCTCTTTTGCCCTAGCTATAAAACCTCCTTGGTATCACCTTTGGCTTCTTTTACACACTTCACCAAATTGCTCTCGGTTCTGTGGAGCTCAAACCACAGACCTCCCCCAATCGCCATTGATGACCTTGGAGCTCTTGGTGAAGGCAGTGCCCTGTGGCTCTCTCCCTCGACCTCTTGCTCCTTTGTGCTCCCCTTATTTCTGAAAGTTTTAACCCTAACTTAATCTGGGTTGACATTTTTGAGAGTGAATAAAGTGGAGCTAGAACTTTAGCCGTGGAGCATTGTCTTCCCCATCGCCGGTCCTCCTTCCTCGACCTCCTCGGCACCCAGGTAACCTCTGGTAGTCCTTAGAGCTTGGCACCATGTTGTATGAATCGCTGCGGAGCTCAATTTTAGCTGCTTGTCTTTTGGCCGTGTTCGCCGTCGTGCTCCTCTTCGGCTCGTCGGCGTTCAAGGCCGCCGCCGCCGTTGAGAGGAGGTCCATTGTGTGCGCAACACTATTGTGCACACGTTGGTGTCCTTGGTTGTCACCGGTGAGGTCTGCATCGCCGGCGACGACCACATCTTTGCGCTGGAATTTTTGTCGGAACAAGTTCATCCCGCATGTGCCGTTAAGACAAAGATTTGGGGCAGTAAATGCTCCATCATTGGGAGCATTTACTGCTATCTTAGCGTGCCTGGACCTCCTCGTTGTCCCGCGCATTTACTCTTAAATCGTGGCAGCAAGACGCATGCGTGGCTGTGGCTGGATTCGGACGCTCAAGACCTCCCCTCTGGTGAGATCTTGACCGTCGAGACCTCCCCTGGCTCTTAGCCGTCCGGACCTCCCACGGAGGTGCGGCAGATAAGACCTCCTCGCGTGGGACCTCCTCGAGGTCATCTCAGCCATTATGTCCTCCTGTGTTGATCGCGGCCGTTGAGGACCTCCTCGCTAGATCTGGACCGTCCGGTCCTCCCCTATTGTGGTGGTCCGTTGGATGCAACATCAATGACCACGACCTCCATCTCGGTTAGCGCACATTCTGGGGAGGACATGGACCGTTGGATCCGGATCAGCGGCCCATGTTCTCTGGACTGCTTGTGAGCATGTGTGTTGCGCATTTCACAGGAGGTCTTGGGCCGTCAGATTTAACATCAACGGCTCATGTCCTCCCCCGTCTCTCTGATTTATGAACTGAAAAAGGTATGAACTTTAAAAATGCATAACAAATTCATCTTAGCTCCTTTTTAGGTGATTCAAATTTCTGTAGCTCTGGTTTGGACTGAGCTCTAATTTAAAAATGGTTATGAGCTCAGTTCAGCTCCAGAACATGGATTTGCAAATAGGTTTCAAAATTAACTTTAAATGTTATATTAAAAATTCAAATTAACTTGTAAAATGCATAAGTAAACCTCTGTAGATTATTTTGAGTGAATCCAACTTTGTTGGTTTCCTCTATTAATGCACTAAATGTTAGAATTGGATTTAGGCATGTCTCTATTTTCAAAAGCTTTGTGGGTGCATTTTAGATGTGCTCATTGTCATATCTTTGAAAAATCATAAAACATGCATAATAGCTCCAAATGAGGTGAACTCAATTGTGTTATTCATCTCATGAGGTGCTTGTTTTACTGTAAAAATCTCAATTGCACCACCTTTCCATAAAATGTTGCCAAACAATTAAATTAGTGAATAGTAGCAGTTCTGTATTTTTAGGGCTGAGCAGAATTTTTTTGCTTATATATTTTGCATTGAAAATCCAAATCAATTGGTTCTTATTGCTAAATTAACTAAAAATCATCCTCTTGCTGCTGTAGAAATTTCAGAGCATGTGGAGTCCGTTCTTTGTCTTTGTCTTTTGGATTTTAAATCGTTCTTATCAATTCTTTTAGCCTTTTCGATTAGGTGTTGGCGAGTGTGTTGATCCCGTGGTGATCCTCAGCAACATCTTGAGCAAAACCAACAAGGCAAGCAGTTTGATCATATCCCATTATTGTCCCATTACTTTAAAGCTTAATACTTTGTTTCACGTATATGTATGCATGCTACGTTGTGTTAAAATGTCGTTAGTAATCCTATAGATGCATATTCTATAGGTAAATGTTCATTATCTACTACTAAGCCTAGGATTATCTTGCTGTGATTTAGAGTTCGATGGATGGACTCTTATCAATTAGTAGTTTACGTTGGTAATGCTTAGCGATGCTTAGATAACGGTAGAAATGGGCGGTTATCGACATTATGTCGATGACCTTGATCACACAAAACTATTATTCCATTATGTCCATCTTGTGCTTGTTACTTTGTAAATAAACGAAAATGAAAACAAAATTGTTATTGACTTGGGCACAATGGATGTTGGTGCGATTTGTTGGGTGTGAGCGGAATGGTGCCTAAGTCCCGAAGGACCGAGTTACTTGTGTCACTAAGCCAAGCGCTTTTGCGTGCTAACCACACGAGGGGATATGGGACCTCTCTTGACTAAGTACTTTGGGAGGTGTTAATTATGAGCTGGTGGGGTGGGTATGTGTGTCCTATGTGTGGTGTTGGGAGGGGAGCATTATGCACCAGGCTAGAGGCTGTCTAATGTGTCCTTATCCCCGTGGGAGGCGGCTCTTAATTAGCATCATCCATTGGAAATGTCTCGTAGGACTTAGCCGTGCCAGCATACCAAAGGAAGTGTGCTAAATCATGTGGCGAAAAGCGATCAGCGTGTGGGTACATTGGTACACCCCTGAGGTTAAAACTATTGAATAGCACGGTCCTAGGTTATGGACATGCTTGGTAAGGTCGTGCAAGAACTAGACTAAACACTTAATTAAAACTTGATGGGTAGTATGGATTGGATAATTCATGCTATGGTTGTGGTGACTTGGGTTAGTCACTTCCAGGTTGTTCTTGTTGTTGTTATTATGTTACTATCTCGTTGTTACTTCAACAATTAAAAATGCTTTGTCAAATGGCTTTCAATCTATTACATTATTGCAAATGAAAACTCGCTTTATGCTAAAATGAGTCCAAAGCCTCATCCACTTAAATAAAGCTTGCATGTAGCTATTTATAGTTACGCTTATACTACACGTCGATCTAAGTGAGTACATTATTTGTACTCATTTGCTTTGCTTAATAACTTTGTTGTAGAGGAGGTAGAGCCCAAAGGGCTTTACTTTTGTGAGATGTGCTGCGGTTGGGAATCTAGCTAGGCGGCTTGGTTGGTTGCCTTATGGGCTAAAGGCAAACCTTGTGGCTCTCTTTTGTTTATTGCCATTCTTATGGCCTTTGTTTCTGCTGTGTTGTCTTTAGTAGTTGTATTTGGCGGTCGGCCCTTTTGTAATAACTCTATGTTATGTATGTCTTTTATTCTAGTTAGTGCTTGGTTCTATGTCTTGAATGGAATTGATGCATGATTTTGTAAGGGTGTGTATCTTGCATTGCAGGGAAGTATACATATCTGAAGACACGGATTATTATGTTTGTGATGCTAGGGTCAATGGATGACTAAGTATTACAAGCCTAATAAACAGGGGTCCTCATCGGGGAGATGGGGCAAATCCGTCTTGCAAGCATTTTGTGAGTGTAGTCTTCGATTACCCGCTCATCCTTTTCTCACATTGGTACTCGAATACTTCCAAGTGGAGTTGGTGAATCTCGTCCCCAACTCTATCACAATGTTGGGGGTGTTCGTGTACCTGTGCGAGGCCTACCTGGGGATTTCGGCTGATCTGGAGTTATTCTGGTACTACTACGGAATGACTCAATTAGGCGGAATCGCCGGTGGATGTAGTCTGAAGCTCCACGATGGGAAGTCGAGGGAGTACATTCTGATGTTTACCCGGTTGTCGTGGCCGGGGTGGAAGAAGAGGTGGTTCTATTGGGAAATCACCAACGAGGACAGCCTTTCCTTCACCAGAAGCCTACCGAGAAGGTTCCTGCTTGGGATTCGATTCCCAAGGATCTCAGCCGGATCGCCCCTTTCATTTGAGCTATTGCAGACTTGAAGGAAGAGGGGCTTACCGGATGGCACGTGGTGAAGAATTTCATTACGCCGCGATCCCTCTAAAGAAGAGGGCTCGTCAGATGTAGAGGTACTCGGGGCCAACGGACCTGACGTGGGACTACGCAGAGGGTAAGTAAACCTTGAGATTTAGCCTTTTTTCTGTTAATTTTGACTTAGGCTTTACTGAAAGTTTCCTTATCCTAGCAGACCTCTCATAAGTGGAGATTGACGCTCGAGTCAAGCTTATCTATGAGAAGCCCCCAGCCCATGTTGTGGCGCCTCCAATCTTGGATGACTTGTCTCCAGAGGACAAGGTGGAGCGTCTAAAGGTAATCTAGAGTTGATTTCGTCTTTAGGACTTTGTAGTTATAGAAGAACTTATGATTGGGTACTGATTGTAGGAAGACTTATGATCAGGTTCTAGTCGTAGAAGAACTTACGACCATAGGGGGTTATCATAGAAAAAGTTTACAACATAGTAAATAGCGCAGAAGAACTTACGACCTCTTCATAATGTCTCTCTTCTTGATTTCTGCAGAAAGTGGGCATGGAGAACCGTCAGGACGATGAAGAAGTCAAATTGATGGTCGTCGGTGCGGCCATAGAGTAGTTTGTTTCTCCCCCAGCCAAGAGACGCCGGCTCGTTAAAGTCACCGACAAGGGAGGCTCAAGCTCGAGCTCGCTGTTAGGCAAGCAGATGCTCCTCAGATCAGGGGGAGGAGGCTTGCTCAAGCTGTTGACAAGGAGGGTGCAAGCTCGAGCTCCGCTTACTCCATCTCAAGACCTTACGCTAATCTGCGGCGGAAATAATTGCTGCAGAGGAAGCAATCGCGGCAGGAATAGTTGAAGTATTCAAACCCAAGGCCCCTAAGACCAAGGTATCCTTCTATTATGATAGTAAAACCTTCGCAGTTTCTGCCTCTCATGGCTTTATCAAGCGATTAGAAAAGGAGAACTGGAAGAGTTTCATGTCTTTTGTGAAGAAGGCGCGCTGCGCAGCGATGTTCGTGGTCGAGGACAGTGCCGTTGTTGAGGTGGTCGAGACAGGTCTCGGCCATCTAGAGAGCCAAGAGGCTCAAAGAGCGATGGCGCTCGATCAAGACCCACGACCAGACATGGTCGTGATTGTTCCTCAACTTGAGTCTCGACCAAACGTGGTTGAGAAAAAGTCGAAGAAACCTTCCTTAGGGAGGGTTTTTCCCAAACTTAAGATCAAGTCCGACAACAGAAGGTATGTGAAAGAGACAAAAGCGTAAGAACAACATTTACCTTTTGCTTTTTACTACCTGATTTGCTTTCCTTTTTATGATCTCAGCTTGGCCTCTCATCATCAAGGATGTTCCTACTAAGGAACCCATTGCGCTTTCTTCGACGCGAGGAGCAATGAGTGGCGGTGGTCAAAGGATCGTCCACCGTCCGAGTGACTGAGGATGTCGTTGCAACTGGCTTGGCTACGACTATTGGAGCGGTTGTAGGGCCAGAAACGGCTACGATCACAAGAGTGGTCGTAGAAACAGAAGCAACTACGACCATTAGGGTGGTCATAGAAACAGAAGCGGCTACGACCACTAGGGTGGTCGTAGAAATAGGGGTAAAGACGGTAGCGGTGGAGACATCCTGCCATGGGGGTGAAACATCTATTCACCGCACTGGGAAGGAAGTTGCTGCGGATGATCCTCCCAGCTTTCAAGGCCAAGCTACTAGAGCCGCTACCCCCGAAGGAGAAGAAGAGTTCGAGCTCTTTGACCACACCTTCGGGTTCTTCACTCCTATCACCGTTGTGGGCTCCCGTGCATTCAGATCTCGTGATCGCATTCCTCACCCTAAGGATATTCCCAACAGAGGAGATGTTTTCGATGATGAACATCTCGAAAGGGTATGGTGGAACCGAGTTGATGAGATTGATGAACTGAGGGACCCCACGAGGGTGGTGTCTTCGTTTGCTCGGACAGCCATGAATGTAAGTACCTAAAATTTGGTATTTACATCTATACCTTTTCACGCTTCTCATTGCCTTTCTTTGTGCAGAACACATTGGAGCAAATTGTCACTGTTGCCAAATATAACAGGCAACTTGTCCAGCTATGACAAGACAAAGCGCTACTCTACAAGCAAGCGGAGAGGTGGTAAGTAACTGCTTTTCATAGCCTTTCATGTTTCGACCACTTACACAGCACTTGCGGGGTTTGTCATAGAAGATCTTACGACTAGGTACTGGTCGTAGGAGGACTTACGGCCAGGGTATTGTCGTAGAAATACTTATGACAAGAAACTGGTCGTAGAAGAACTTACGACTAGGAACTATACTGACGTCTACCCTTTCCCTTTGCAGGTTTAAGAGTGACGAGAAGACCTTAGCAGGTTCTCTCGACTATGAAAAAGTTGAGACGAAGAAGCTAAGGGAGGGGATTGAAGACCTCCTAAAAAGCTCCAGAGGCAAACTCGCAAACCAAAAGTTGCGAGGACGACTAAGCGGTAAATCTTGAACTTAAGACCTTCGACCACCTTTTCTTTTTCTAAATCTCATTCTCTTCGCACAAAGACCAAGAGGTCCGCACATGGGAGCAACATTACCTTAAGGACACTGCCGCCCACGCTGAAGAAGTCAAGAAGTTAGATTCTCAACTCGTTGGTAAGCAAATCTTTACCTGTGATTGATTGTGTTTTCCTCTCGAGGTCATTTTATCCAACTGGTCTTATTCTTTTCAGAACAAGTAGTACAAGTAAAACGACTTTGCGAGGCTTCGACTCACAATCAGGAGGAAATGAAGGCTTTGAAGATCAATCTTCAAGACAATATTTCACTCCTAAACAATGTACTCGGTGGGCTTCATACTGAGGGGATTACTCCTCGAGACGACACGTTGTATGCCCAATTGAGTGCCATTAGTGAACAAGTCGAAACTTTGCAAGAGTTGGGGACTACTCTGAGGGCTAACCAATTCGACTCGATAAAGGATGCGGTTCAAGAGGGAATACGATTTGTCTTAGCAAAACTTAAATCTCATGATGCCAGCCTTAATCGCGTACTCGTCAGAACAACTTAGCCTTGCCTAAACTAGAGGCAGAGCAATTAATAGCGACAATGCAGCCGATCGCCGAGTTGGTCACGGAGGGTATGCAAATAAGTTCTCCTCCGCCAGAGTAGTTTGTACCAGAGTCCTATAAAGACAATTTTTTGTTGATGTTGATATATAATCCTTCCTTCTTCCTAAAAATCATCTTGTCGAGTAGTTAGTAACTCATAAGATAATGAATGGAAAAAAGAGCAAGACTAAGAATTGAAGTCAAATTAATAACTTTATCCTAGCCCCCGACTATTTGCTTGGTTTATTTAGATAAACCGAGTAAATAGTATTAAATGGGTTTTCTGAAAAAGAGAGCGGTTTCGCTAACTTGTAGTTTTTCGATCATGATAATCTTGCACTGGTCGAAAGAGTAGGAACGAGTCGACACTAGGAAGTTCCTTCTAGTGGGCAGGACCACATGCAAAGTGGAAAGGCTTCGACTAGGTGATGTTACCATCTCTGACCAGATTAATCAAATCAAGAACGGTCAACTTGAGTTAGATAAACGTCTAGAGTTCCTTAAAAAATTTGTTCAATTTATTTCAATGCACCAAAGATGGGTTTGCTCGTAGCAAGAGTTAGAAAGCGTAACGATGCTAGGAAGTTCCTTCTAGTGGGCGGTGACCATGTGCAGAGAGGAAAGTCTTCGACTAGGTGTTGCAACTTCCTCCGACCAGTTAAAACAAACCGAGTTTATCGAAAGTAGTCGAGCAAATTTGGAAAGTGTACTCGGCTTAATTTATTTTTCAAAAAGATGAATGAAGAAATAAATTAAGGTACTAAGAGTTGGCTTGACATTATTTTGACCATGTTTTGAACCCAAGCTCTTTGTGTTGGTAGCAAAAAAGGAGGAACGAATCGACTCTAGGAAGTTCCTTCTAGTGGGTGGGACCACGTGCACAGAGGAAAGGTTTCAACTAGGTGATGTTACCATCCTTTCGACCAGTGTAAAGATGAACTGGGTACTCGTTGTAGAATGTCTTACGACTAGTGTATTATCGTGGAAGAGTTCACGACTAGGAACTGGTCGAGGGTGGACCTTCGACCAGGGTATGTTCGAAAGAATTGTCAAAGCGCTACTTAAAGTAAAACAATAAAGATACAAAGAACTTGATGCTTTATTGAATGGTTGGTCGCTTACACATAGAATTTACGCAACTGGTCGATGTTCCAGGAATTAGAGAGAACCCGACCGTCTTCCATTGCCAGTCGTACCGAGCCTGGATGCATAACTTCAACCACCGTGTAAGGATCTTCCCACTTGGGGGAAAGTTTGTTTTGATTAGACTAGGATTGAATTTTTTCAATACCAAGTCACCTACAGCAAGGCTACGAGGTTGGACCTTACGATCGTAGTATTTGTGCAGGCTTCTTGAGTAGGCTATTTGAACGGATTAAGGTCTGATTTATCTTCTCTTCGAGCAGGTTAATGCCATCCGCTTGAAGTTGTTCTTGGGTTGAGTCATTGAAACTCTCGACCCTTGTAGACCTGATATTTAGTTCTGGTGGAAGCATGGCTTCGGCACCAAAAACTAGGAAAAAGGTGTTTTACTATTGCCCAACTAGCGGTAGTCTGAATCGCCCATAATCTCGAGGGTAATTCTTGTACCCAAGCCCCGAGCGCTTAACAAGCTGGTCGAAAACTCAAGTTTTAATTCCCTGCATTATTTGACCATTTGCTTGTTCGATTGCCCCATTGCTTTGGGGATGGGCGACAGAGGTGTAACAGAGCTTGGTACCCGGCCAACTCGTTGCAAAATTCCTGAAATTTTGGGCTCGAAAATTGTTTACCATTATCTATGATTATTCAACTTGGTACTCCAAACCGAGTAATCACGCTTCTCATCATGAACCATTTTGCGGCTTCCATTGTTATCCTAGTCACAAGTTCGGCTTCGATCCATTTTGTGAACGTATCAATAGCCACAAAAAGGAACTTGAAGCCTCCTTGAGCCCTTGGGAACGGTCCTAGGATATCGAGACCCCAGGTCGCAAAAGGCGAAGATAGAGGGATTGTTTGTCATGCCTGAGATGGTTGGCGTATTTGCCTGCTATGAAACTGGCATTGTACACATTTCTTAACCAACTCTTTGGCATCATAGAGGGCTATTGGCCAGTGAAATCCTTGTCGAAAGGCTTTTCCGACCAACGTTATGTAGGAAGCATGAGTTCCATAGATGCCCTCATGTATGTCGTGAAGGAGGTTTAGTCCTTCTCTCTGCAGTATGCATCGCATGAGTACCCCTTGAGTACCTCATTTATAGAGGACTCCTTCGACCAAAGTATACATTTTGGCCTTTCGGGATAAACGATCTTCTTCGAGATCGTCATTGGTACGGAACTCGTTTGAAGATACTTGCAGATGGGATCCATCCAAGTATCCTCGTATTCTAGAGAGGCTGTCTCAATAGGAGATGTCTCTAGTGTGTCCACTAGAGACGGCTTCTGGAGTTGCTCCAAGAAGACCCTTTTGGTACTTGTGATGGGAAGAAGCTATCCAAGCAAGTCGTGATCTCATGAGGAAATTATCCTTTCGAGGGATGAATTGTACCTCGAAACCGAAAAAATGCTTTTCAAGCTTTCGAACCTCCGATAAGTACCGAGACATGGTCAGATTAGAGCACTGGTACTCTTTTCCAACCTGATTCATGACTAGTTGAGAGTCTCCTCTCATGAGTAGTCGTCGAATCGTGAGCGCTTTCGCGGCTCGTATGCCGACTAGTAAACCTTCGTACTCTGCCATGTTGTTAGTGACCTGAAAGTTTAACTGTATGGTATACTTTAAGGTCTCTCCGTTAGGAGATTCCAGGACCACCCCAGCCCCCGAGCCACTTAAAGTAAGTGACCCGTCAAAGTACATCATCCACCTGTCGTGGGTATCGTACTAGGGATCCTAAAAAGGTTCAGGATTTGTCCATTCGGCGATAAAGTCTGCAAAGATCTGAGATTTAATGGTCGTTTGGAACACGAAATGGAGGCCGAACTCCCCCAAGTTCTACTGACCATTTAGACATGCGTCTCGCTGCTTCCCTATTCTGGAGGATTACTCCCAAGGAAACTCGAGGCACGCATAATTATCTTGTGCGCTTGAAAATAATGTCGCAGTTTCTCGAAGACATGAGGAGGGCATAGAGAAGCTTTTGGACTGAGGGTAACACTCCTTAGGTTCGTGTAAAACTTCACTTACGTAGTACCTTTCGGTCGTTGAACATTTTCACGTTCTACGACTAGTCTCGCACTCACTACGTGGTGTGGCGGCTAGATAAATTAGAGCGTCCTTCCGGTTTCGAGAAACCGAGCAGAGCACTCGTAAGATATCTCTTGACATCCTCTAAGGCAGCGTTTGCCTCTTCCGACCACTCGAAACCTTCATGCTTTCTTAGAAGTTTGAAGAAAGGTAGTCCTTTTTCCCCCAGTCGTGCTATGAAATGACTTAAAGCCGCCATACACCCTGTGAGCTTTTGGACTTCTTTCTTCGTGGTTGGAGAGCGCATTTGAACAATGGCTTTTATCTTTTTGGGATTTGCTTCGATCCCTCGTACAGAGACCAAGAATCCAAGCAATTTTCCCGAAGAGACTCCAAACACACACTTCTCAGGATTGAGTTTCAAGCGGTGTTTTCTGAGGTTGTTGAACGTCTCCTGCAAGTCCGAAACATGATCAAACCGTTTCATGCTTTTTACGACTAGATCGTCAACACATGTTTCCAAATTTTGGCCTGGCTGAGGTGAAAAAGTCGATTGCATCAAGCGTTAAAAAGAAGCGCCAGCATTGTTTTAGACCAAATGGCATTTTGACATAGCAAAATATACCAAATAGAGTAATAAATGCGGTATTTTCTTCATCTTCTAGACACATATTAATCTGATGGTAGCCAGAATATGTATCTAGAAAACTTAATGTTTTGCAACAAGCAGTAGAGTCAACCAACTAATCGATACGAGGTAAAGGGAAATCATCTTTTGGACAAGCTTTATTAAGATCAGTGAAGTCTACGCACATTCGCCACTTGCCGTTAGACTTCCTAACCATTACAGGGTTGGCCAACCACTCCGGGTGGTCGACTTCTCTTATAAAGCCTGCTTTAAGTAGCTTGTCCAATTCTGACCTTATAGCATCTCGTCGATCAGGGGCAAATCTTCGTAATTTTTGTTTTACGGGTACCTTGTCAGGCTGTAGAGCTAGCCTGTGCTTGATCACTTCCCTAGGGACTCTAGACATGTCGGATGCTTGCCACGTGAAGACATCTGTGTTTGCTCGGAGGAAAGTGATGAGGGTGTCTTCCTATTTGGGGTCGGAAGTATCCCCGATGCAAACAGTCTTGAAGGTTCCTCCTGATCCAGGAGAACCTCTTTGACTTGGTCGTTCGAGTTGGGTGCAGCTTTAGGCTTCGTGCTCTTGGTCGAAGGCTGCCCTTTTTCTTCCTAAGCTGGTATCTGACCCACCATCTTGACGGATCGACGGTCACATGTGTGCGCCATCTTCTTATCAGAATGAATTGTGATTACTCCTTTGGGACCTGGCATCTTAAGACATTGATACCCATAATGAGTTGCCATTAAGAATTTTGCCAAAGCTAGTCGTCCGAGTATGGCGTTATATGCCGTATCGAAATCGACCACATCAAAGGAGATCTTCTCCGTCCTGAAATTACTTGGTGTTCCAAATGTTAAAGGAAGAGAAACTTGACCAATAGGTTTGGCTGAAGTCCCCGGTATAATACCATGAAATGAATATCTTACCAGTCTTACCTTGGTCCTGGGTACTTGCATCTCGTCCAGGGTATTCGTCAAAAAAATGTTTAACGATCTCCCACCATCAATCAATACTCGATTTACTCGACAGTTGTTGATGGTGGTTTCGACCACGATCAGATAACGACCTGGTCAAATCGAAGGGATCGGGCAGTCAACCTTCTCGAAAGAGATGGTGACTTCCGACCACTTCGGTACTTTATTGATAATAGGGGAGTCAATGGAGTTTACCTCGTGTTCAACTGCTTTAAGCTGTCATCTTGACTCGTACGCTGATGATCCCCCAAAGATGTGCTCGATGGTGTGCTCAGGATCTTGAAACGACATGTCCTCATTGTCGTCCGACTATGTACGACCACTGGCTTGCCCTACTTCTTCGAGGGCAGGAAGTGGCCCTTTGCCATTTTAGTAGTCTTTGAGTTTTCTTTGGAAAACTTGGCAGTTGCGAAGGTCATGTCCTTCCCTTTTATGGAAAGGGCACCACCTAGGCTTATCGTTCTTCCGTTCGGGGCGCTTACCTTTGCCTCGATCATGGTATTATTTAGCAGTTCGTGGCTCCTTATCGCTTACGGCCAGGACCTCCTTAGAAGCATTGGTTTGAGGCTTTTGGCCCTTTGCCTTATTCTTGGATTTTTTGGCCTTCTTATCCTTCTTTTTGCTACCTTCGCTGGTCTCCTAAGGGTGCTAGTCATCTCGATCAATGATTTTTTGGTCCACTCAACCGCTTCATCGCCATAGAGCGTACCGATCACCATCTCAAGAGTTCGCCTCTGATGGCGGAGGGTTCAAAGCGATGTCCTCTGTGATCCTTCTGCTGCAGACTCCCTGCTTGAAGGCTCTGATAACAGATGAGTCAAAAACCTCAAGAATAGAGTTGCGAACCTGAATTAAACGCCTGATGTATTGGCGTAGTGTTTCATGATCGTTTTGTCGCATCCTGTGTAGGTTGTCCTCCTTTCCGGGGTGATGGTAGGTGCCTTGGAAATTGGCCAGCAACAGATCGCAGAGATGTTGCCACAAGTAGATCGACTCGACTGGTTGGTTTAATAACCATGATCGAGTAGACCCTTCAAGTACAGTCGAAAGGTAATTCGCCATGACGCGCTCTCCTCTTCCTGCTGCTCGAACAGCGGTCGTGTAGATCTGAAGGAATTCGATGGGATTTTGAGACCCATCAAATTTCAACATGTTCCCTGATTGAAACCACGGCGGCCAGTGAACTGCTTGGAGGTCAGGCGAGAATGCCCGACATCCAGTAATTACATCATAATGCCTCCTTTGTAGAAAAGAGGGGTTGAGGTCGCCGGGTGATCGTACTCGATGATACCCAGCGAGGGGTGAATCTGACTTATGGTAAGTCTCGATCCTATGAGGGTAATACTCCTCGTATTTTGTCTGCTATTGCAGACCTCTGGGTCAGAGCAGTGAATGATCACCTCTCCTAGGAGCTTTGTGATCGCTGCCGCTCAGGAACTCTTTTTCGGTTTGGGAAGCGATGCACCTTTCGGCGATCCCCATGCGGTGAGTTATTCGAACGACTGGAAGCTGATGGAGTCGTACTATTACGACTTCCAAAATGATGTCGGCGGGGTCGTTCGAGCTTGCTCATCGAACTCCACAACCTTCATGCGATCTCTTCAGCAAAGAGGTCGTAGTCGGGTGCTCGGGCAAGTTTTCGAGATGGGTTCTCGAGTAGGTCGTTGATATGCTGAAGTTCCTGAGCTTCTTTCGACTGGTATTGAGTGCGCCAAGGCAATTTTCTCTACGCTACGACTCATTTCCGATGGTTTGCTTTAGAATCATCCATACCTGATCCTTGAGCTTGCCTTAGTGAAGTGTGATGATCTCGAGAATTTCTCGCACGATCATCAGAGTATTGACTCTATTCATTGTTGGAGGTGTCTTTGTCATTGCCACGAGCGGTCGTAAGGTGTGATCTTCGGGAGCGCCTCACTGCCTCTAAGAGAGTTATTGCTACCGAGGAAGGACGAAGACCTCCTATTGATGATCTCCACTTGCGCTAGAGGCCTCCTCGCTTGAGGAGTCATCGAATGACACCATCTGGCGACTTGGAGCAAACCCCTCTAGGAAGGGGAATTCCGGGTTATAACCGTCTCTGTCGGGAAGCGAGTCCTGCGTTGGGATGGTCGAACTCGCAGGAAGAGCATGTTCGATCGCATCCTTGGCTGGTCTAACCGGATAGAGAGAATCACCAGATGCTAATGAAGATCTGGAATTACGACTTCCAAGAGTTGTCAAGCCAGGTCGGACTGTCTCAGGTGGACTTGGACATTTGGAGAGGGAACCCTCACTGCGCCCCCGAAGTCCGCCTTGGGGATGCCCTCATTGTGGTCGGATTGAACCTTGCCCTCTGAGGAAGCTGGTTCCCCATCTGGACGTATAGTTGTGGGGGATAAGGATCCCTCCTCAACTCCATCAGTGGTAAAATCTTCTAGAGAAAGATTTCTGGGGGCGACATTACCATCGGAGGATGCATCACTTGGCTCGTAGTCGAAACCAAAGATCCATGTCGATATCTCAGATAATCGCCAAGTCGAACCAGCTTCCTCATTCCACTCTCCCGCCATGAGAGCATGAGAATTGGATGACGAAGGAAATCGATGACTCAAGATCCCCATGGTTGGCGCCAACTATCGGTGTTTTAGGACCGAACTTACGTAAAGATTATTTGATTCGGGGGTTCCTCTAGGCTCAAAATCACACAGAGATGTTGACACGGGGATTTTTATACAGGTTCGGGCCTTCTCCTGGGAGAATAACAACCCTACTCTTGTGTGTATGTATTGAGTATGTTGGATTACAGGATGGAATCAAAGACTAGAGTATTGTGCTTCTAATCTCCTCTGAGTCGCCTCTCCCTTTGTCCTGATGATCCTTGCCTTTTATATCATCTCCGGGATGCACCGTTGGATCTTCGAAATAAAGGTTGCATTAACTTGCCAGATCGTGGAGCTATTACCGGAGGTTATTACGGGGGTTGCAATGTCCCCACGTCGCTAGGCAATTATCATCATAATAGGGAGTTAAATCGTCTTTGTTATTCCAGGAATAACAACAGAATTGATTGCTCATATCCTGGATACGGTACATAAGATTCCTCGATCGACTAGGCCCACATGTCTGTGAGTCTTGTCTACTAAGGACTAGTCGTAGAAGGACTTACGACCAGGCGGTGGTTGTAGGAGAGCCTATGACCACAGATCGATCATAGTAGAGCTTACGATCACGGGATAGTCGTAGAAGGGCTTACGACTATGAGGTAGTCGTAGGAAGACCCACGACTACAAGGTGGTCGTAGGAGAACTTACGACCTCCAGCTTCTCCCTTATGAATATCAAGGGGTATACTCAAGAGTTATATGACATCATTATTATCCATAATATGAATTATAGATAAATGATTAAATGAGGATTGTTATATCCTCGTCAAGCTTTATGGACCTTTCTCTTTCTTTGGTTTTGGTCAGAATGACCTCTCCTCGTGAGGCCGTAGCACTGCCGTGGACCTCACCGAGCCGAGCTACCTCCGACCACCTCCACTCCTCTCCGGTACTTAGGTAGCATCACTAGACCTTGAAGAAGCCTTGGCACCCGCTTGTATGCACGCTGCGGAGCTTGAATGTTGCATGCACTTTTGCCCGAAGCACATCCCCACCCCTCTTTGGCTAGCCACCGGTGTTGGCTCATTCAGCTGTCGCCACTACTTCAAGGAGGTGCGCAGTGCTATTGTGAACTCGTTCATGCTCTTGGCCTGCGCCGCCATGGCGCGTAGCACCAGCGAGACGCCAGGCAAGGATGTGGCCAGGGAGCTCCTGTTGTCATACACCGACCAACACTATAGTCCGGCAGTTAAGGCTAATGGTGATGATTAGTAATTAATAGCTATCTAAAGGTAGTTGATGAGTCACTTACATGTGGGGTCATGAACAGAAACGAAAGGAATAAACAGTTTCAATCGAGAGTATGACAGGTGGGCCTGAGGCACTATCGGGACCCAAAATGCACTCGACCATCTCGTGTATCTGTGACTAGTCTAGATCACACTAGTGCACACAGTGGCAACATCAGTGAAATATTATTTCCATATACAAAGACGACAAATAAATAGGCAAATAACAATAAATATCGGAGTAAAGACCTTAAGGTCAAAGCTTACAATTATTGCCTCAGAAGGAAAAACTCAATGAAGCTACAGCGGAACGGAAAAAAAAATAACTTCAGTGAAGCCCATCCATATGCCCACAGGCAATCGGCTGGGGTGCGCGACCTAGTTCTCCACGATCCTTGAAGTAGACCTCGTTGACTGACGATTCCTCCACTTCTGCTTGATTTAATATAGCAAGCATGAGTACACAACCGTACTCGCAAGTCATACCACTGAAATGCAATTATACATGCAGGCTTATTCCAAAGGAATGGCTTCTGTGGTTATTTTGTAGAAATGCAACATTTGCAATTGAATATAGATAATAGATTGAAAGCATAAGTAAAACCAATAAACAGTAATAGTTTAACAATTGTTTTCACAAAGACACATAGCCTAATCAAATTATTCACATAGCCATATGACTTAGATCACAAAGCTCCCTTCCCAAAGTTTTATGAAAATCTACCCCTCGTGTGAAATCCCGAAAGCATGTCCATGATCATGACGCGCTATTCGAATAGATTGATTTAACACTCTGCAGAGTTTGTACACTTTACCCACATGATGCAATCAACTTGTACGGA
This sequence comes from Phyllostachys edulis, assembly GCA_036346405.1. Lineage (NCBI taxonomy): Eukaryota > Viridiplantae > Streptophyta > Magnoliopsida > Poales > Poaceae > Phyllostachys > Phyllostachys edulis. Next base: position 98,811 of record JAYEVD010000603.1, read on the forward strand.
GCTGATCATAACAAAACCTTTCAGAAACTTCATCTCAACATAGACACTCCTAGTGTGCTTACGAACCGTCATACCAAACTATACATAGTGGATGGTACGACACACACCATTGGACAGGGAAGCGGCGAACCATCCCGCGATGTGACTACTTGGTAGAACACACCTCCACCCATTCACACAGCCTAACTTACTACCTGAGTAATCAATGTCAAGAATCCATAACTTACTAAGTTAGGCCCGTCCCATACCAGGCATGTGGTCGTACAGTAAGGCTCTTCAATGGCGCACAAAGTTAAGTCCTTAATTGACCAAGGGAAGACTTCCAATTTCTAACTAAGACACACAGATTATTTTGACACACATATTCATATTCCCATATCACATAGCCACCATATCACACAGTTTTCACCACTTGCCTCAGTCTAAACCTTTTAGCACCCATTTGGTTAAGTGCAACACATGCCATAATAGTACATAGTACACACAAATTATCACAAAGTTCCATAGTCACTTAGTCAAGTTGATAATTGCAACTTTACATGAACAGATGATTCGTGGCATGGCTAAGCAATCTACTCGTATCTAACCAACCCACGTTGGTGCTACGATATTACCAACTAAATAAATAACCAAGCTAGGGTGACAAAAGATTATGACATATCAATATAGACAAGGAGGACATAACAAATTGGATTAATAACTAAACCCAAAAGCATTTAAATAAATACTTAAAGTAAATGCAATAATTTGAATCAATATAACTTTTGAAAACTGGGATTCAATATGATCAAAGGTATGACTTGCCTTGCTACAGCAATGATGATCTTAATTAGACTTTAATCTTCTACTTCCTTGATCTTCAGCTCCTTCTTGATTAGCACTTCGCAGTACCAACGTCTATTCGCAGACAAGCAAATAAACCAAATAAATAAACAATAGAGAGCAAACAAACTCTAAAAATTAGATAGTATTCTCAGATAAATAGATCTAGAATTTAGATGAATTTGAATGAACTCAATCAAAGTTTAGATTGAAAGGATATGACTCACCGAAGAATCACATGAAATGATAAAATCGAGAGAGAAAAGAATATTCAAAGAATATTCTTTCAGATTAAATAATTAAATGGAATTGGAGACTTATAAGTAGGGTCCATTGGTAAGTGAAAGAAGTCAAAGGTAGTGAATGACAAGTGGGACCGAATGGATAATTGGATTTCAGAAATTAAAAGAATTTTCGAAAGGATAAAGAGGATAACAGGGGGGACCCATTGGATTTATGAATTTCTAGAATTAGAATAATTCCATAAATGATTGAGGTGAATGGCAAGTGGGCCATTGGTCGATAGACCAAGTCCACGATCTAGGGTTTAGGTTCACGAAATAGGGCAATGGCAAGCGGGGTCCATGGGTCATAGGCATGGATCATGGTGAACCATGTTCATACGGCTTTGGTTTAGGGTTTGGGCTATGAGTATGCCACGTGGGCGGCTTAAGTGGCTGCCACGGGGGACAAAGTGACGATGTGGCAGCGATACGGATTTGACAACGGATCGGTGCACAGGTGGCGCCAACGTAGCAATGGGGAGGTCTATGTGGCAGCTAACACGGCACGAGGTGACAAGATGGCGTGAGGTGAGGGCGATGTGGCAGCGACACAGCGACGTGGCCCGAGTGACATGGCTTGAGCAAGGGCACGGGCACGGTTTCAATTTGGATCTGGATAGGGACCGATCGCCATAGAGACAAAAGGGAGAGAGAGGCCTACACGTAAGGGACATGGGCCCATCCACGTATCGATTGGGGACAGTGTTGCGAGGAAAACACGGCGGGGCCGGCATAGATGTGGGCGACGCCACATGGAAGGCATGGCACGCCTCGCCATGGCTTTCGGTGTTTTATCGGACGGCGGCCGGCCGTTGGCTCGGCGACGGTGGTGCAGGGGCGTCCACGGATCGGGTGGAGCGAGTGCGGCTCGGCGAACGTGCGAGGGCATCGGAACCACCGATGTGGCGGCGCTTCAAGAGGACGAGGCTAGCGGTGAAACGATGGTGACGGCGCGGCCTCAACGTGGATGGGGCGATGGAAACCTGCAAGGTAGAAGAAGGAGGGAGGGGATGGAGGGCCTCAACAAATAGAAGATCGAACAAGCGGAGGCGTGAGGAGCTCGGATGTGGCGTCGATGAAGGCAGAGGGGCATCGAGTCGGCGGTGGTGAGGAGAGCTTCATGCTATGGTGTCCATGGCGATGGCGGTTCGGCTTAACCGGGCGAGCTTGCGCGGCGCAATGGAAGCACCTCCGGCGATGGCACCTAGGGTTCCGGGGGCGGTGCGATGACGGCTAGCTCCGGGTCTGGGACGGAGATCTCAAAGGCGGTGTCGGTGCGGATGGAGAGGCTCCAAATTGTCGTTAATGGTGGCAGCGGCTCGGCTCCAACACGAGTTGGGCAAAGGACCGACGAGGTTGGGGGATGGGGAAGGAAAAGGACGGGGCCTCACCAGCGTCGAAGGCAAGTGACGGTGGAGCTCCGGCGAGATCAAGCGAGCCTCGGGCGTGCGTGCGCGAGACGGAGAAACATCGGATGGTGGTGGCGAGGGCTTCGGCTTCACTAATGGCGATGGCGGCTCAGGAAGCCTTGGCGATGAAGAATGGCGTTGAGGAGGCGGCGATGGCTCCGGAGGAGGAGGCACCCGGCGGCGGCACGAGGCGACTTCTTGGCGGTGGTGACTAGGGTTCTGGAGGTGGCGTACCAAGACGAGGCGGCGTGTGCACCGGGCATCCTTGTTATGGCGCCCTGGGCGCACGGGAGGTGGACTTCAAGGCGGCGGCGGCTACATGAGTCGTGTGTGGCACCGAGGATGGCGGCGGTTGCGGGACCGTGTCATGTGACCGCGATCATGCCATGCGATGAAGGCTGCACGTGGGAGGCCTGTCAGTAATGTAGGTGGCCCCGGCGCAAGCTAGGTTAGGCTACACATTGGCCAAAGACATCGCAATGAGCCGGGAGGGTTAGGCGGGTTGGGCCGGATGAGAGAGGAGTGAGGAATGGGCTTAATTGGAAGAAGATGGGCCAAATGAAAGGGAATTCGGCCCATTTGATTTACTGAGATTTAATAGGTTTTTTTTTCCTTTTTAGAAAATAGCAGTAAATCCGAACAGCAAATAGAAAATAGCAAATGCACTCGGAAAAAATCTAGAAAAATCTAGAAAATATATCCAAGCACAAAGAATCCAAATAAATAGTTTTGATAATAGTTGATGTTGAGATTAATCGAATTAAATTATTTTTGATTTATGAAAGTCCCAATTAAACTTTATTAATTGAAATAAAATTGGTGAATTTTCCAAGGACCTAAACTACTCAAAAGATTTTTGAAAAGCCAAATTTTGGGATGTTACAAGCACATAAGTGCGTAGTACACTATGCGGTGGACTGTACTAATGGACCCTCGGTCCATGCGACATGCCATGGATCGTGTCTATGACCTACGGGCCCCACATGTCAGAATGTTTTAATTCATAGGTTTATTAGAAAATGACACTGTGCGCTGGACCCCACAAGTCAGCGACTGAGGTTAGGGTAGACTTCAGTAGAAAAAGTATTAAGTGCTTTAGAAAATTTGGAATACATTATTTTGTACACTGAAAATTCAATCAACTTCAAAAATGCATACCTAATTCAAAGTAACTCCAAATCTAGTAAAACCAATTTTGATAATTTTCTTAGTATGAGAATTTTATTATGAAATAGGTTTTAAACATGTCTCTGTCCCAGAAAATATAGGTTTTGGAAATTGATCAAAAACCTAATTATTTTCAAGACTAGAAAATGCTTTTAACTTTGAAAATTCATAGAAAATATTTCTAAACTCTAAATGAGTTGATCCAAGTTTTTTGTACTTATAATTTTATTCTATATTTATCTATGTAATCCTTTTAGTCACTACTATTTTGCAAATTTTCACTAAATAATTAAAATCCAATAAATAGTAACCGAGACACCTTTTTTTTTTTTTTTTCTAAAAAACTATTTTTCAAATTGCTATAACTCTCAGATACTAAATCCAATTGGAATAATTCTTCCACAAAAATTCATATAAAATCTTAATCTAGCTGTTGTATAAAATTCATGCATTTTTTAGCACTTTCAATTTTATGGTATTTCTTGGTGTTTATTCGATGTCATTTTTCTATAGTGTCCGAATTGCCACAACTCGATAATCATGCCACCGAGAGTGAACAACTTGACTTCCAGCAAGGCAAGCATCATTTGAACTTTATTTTGCATCATGTTGATCCTAGTTTTGCTAAGTTAGTTATTTGAAATGCAATGATATTGCTTGCATGCTATTTTTATTATGTCAATATTTTTGTGATGTGTAGCTAGTTATGTCCTATTCATGATGTTATCCTTTAATTAATCATGTACTTATATGGTTAAGTTAGGTTGTGTGAAATATATATTATATATGGGATTGTTTATCCTTGCGAGTCTAGTTTTGTGGTAGATCGGTTGTCGGGAGTAACCCGTCAATTATGGGAGATACAAAACTTTATTGTGTTTGTTTTATTCCAGATCTTCGTATCTATATCTTAAATTAAACTTTGTTTATTTCAAAAGTGATTTGGGTCTGGACAAGTGGTTGTTAGTGTGGGTGCTGTTATGCATGAGACTTAGGTTTTGTGGATGTCTTGTCTGGACCAACAAGGACCGAACTTTGGTGACGTCGTTAATTCAAGTACAATTCGTGCTACCACACGCTGGAGGTGGGAATCGGCTTGGTCAAGTAAGGGGAGGGTTTTATTGGGTTAAGTCCCAAGTGGTGTGAGGACACTTGTGTTTGATCATTTGTTCATAGGAGCCGATGCAGTTTTGTATGATGTGCATGGGAGCACTATTTTTCTTTATTTACATTATATCAGTATTTCCAACACAACTTGCAAGCCCACTTAGCAAGTGCTATCGGTCGTTTGTACTAAGTTTGGGGTTCATCTCTCATGGGGGACTTATCTCAATAGGACTTTCTTGCTAAAAAGTACCAAATCTCGATTTCCCTGACCGACATACCTTAGGAACTATGTCATTATCCGGAGGCTTACGGGCTAATCGAGTCATGTGGGTAAAGTAGTACTCCCCTGACAGGTGTAAATCTATTTGAATAGCCGTGTCCGTGGTTACAGATGACCACTTGAATTCGGGAGTCATTATTGTTAGACTTTGAATTAAAATTGACATGGTTACAACTTGGTATTCGGCATGAACATATATTCATACATTGTAGTTTATCAAAGTGGGCTGCCACTTTGGTATTTGTTTGTTTCAATTGTTTATTAATGTATATCTATCTCACCTATTTATCTTTTGTTTAAAAACTTGTTTACAAAATGGCATTTGAAAACTAGTATGTGTAGGGTGAAAATTGTTGCGTTTTCTGCAAAACTAAGCCACTAATGCCATTATTTGATATCCTCTAAGCATAAATAATTTTTTCTTTGTGTAAGACTTGCGAGTACATTTGTACTTAACCCAGCTTTGCAAATTCCGGTGAGGATGATGCTCGCCCGACAAGTTCGTTAGCGCCGAGTTTGGCGACGCTAACGAATAGTGTTGTTTCTAGCTCCCAGTCGGTTGCCATGGGTTATGGGGCACACCATGCTGGACCTTTTGGTTTATTTATATTGCTTCGCTGCTACTTATTGTTCTTATTTGAATTTGGTTGGTCGGCCGCTTTGCAATAGTTGTGGACTTAACTATTATGTTGTATGTCTTTTGGATTATCAATTTATGTTTGTTGTATGACTGTGATTGATGTTGAATGAGGGTATGGGCATGTTGGTCGCTGATCTTGGGAGCCAACACGGTCACATACCCGCTGTTTTTGAATTCCCTTTTAACTCATTAAGTGTGGACTTGGACTGTTTGGAGAATCGGTTATCATGTAGTGCTTGTAGAGGAGCAGTATGCATGATCATCAGAGTTGTAGTTCGGTCAAGACTTCTCACTTAGATGGATTTAATTTAGAATTCATTTACTTGAGGCCCATATATAGTTATTTCCATAAGACCGGGAAGGTCTAGGTCTTATGAAAACAACCCGGGGGTCCTCACAGCATTTGGTATTAGAGCCATACTAACTATAGGTTAGAAATAGGGGAGGCTGAGAACATAGGGAGGTTTATTGTGTTATTTTTATAGGGTTTTATTTGTTTTATATTTTTCTCTAAAATCTTTTAAGTTTCTATTTGCTTGCATTTTCATTATTTGTTTTGAGGAAAATTTGCAAAGTATGCTTTACTAATTTCCCATTTTTATATTCAGTGCAATTATACTAGGTTTGTATTTTTAATTATCCACTTTCTTTGCCATTTGTTTTTAATAAACCAAAAGGTTTATGTTTTCCATAAATCGATGTTTAGGTTTAAAATCAACAAAACCTTGAATAGAAATCCAAATATATTGAATGACAAGGGAAAGCACCAAAAGTTTTAAAGAGATCACATGTCTATACATTTGAAACATAAAACCCAAATTTGGGATGTTATAGTAGGGATGGGAGCCGATGTGCAGGAGTAGGGCATGGTCTTGCATGCGAGTGATGCGGGCGAGGAAGATACTATGGGCGTGGCCAAAATCGAGGGCGGGCAGTTGGTTGGTGCGCTAGCATGGGTGGAGCGGCCATGGCGTGTGTTGGCAAGCTGGCATGGTGCGTTGTGCTGCGTGGAGAAGAAGGCCTGTGGGTGTGGCTTGGTGGTTAGTAGAAGAGGGAAAAGGAAAATGAGGTTTAGGTTTTCCAGAATTTCTCAAAATGGCTGAGAGTGTTTAGGGAATTTTTGGACATAGGTGCTGAGCTCCAAAATTCAATAAAATTTTAGGAGAGGCTAAGGACATAGAAAGCATTATTGTGTAAAATTTCTAGGGTTTTGTTTGTAATATATTTTTCTCTAAAATTATCTCAAGCTTCTTTTTGCATTTACTTTTATTAGTTGATTTGAGGAGAATTTCCAAAACATGCTTGAGTTGATTTCCAATTTTATATTTAGTATAAATATGCTAAGTTTGAATTTAATTATAAGATTTCATTCCCATTTGTTTTAATTATCCATTAGGTTTATGTTTCCATGAATTGATGTTTAGGTTTTAAAAATCAACAAAACCTTGAATGAAAATCCAAATAAATTAAATGACAACTGAATGCATCAAAATTTTAAAAAGCTCACATTTTTATACATTTGAAACACAAGCCTTTATTTGGGATATTACATTTTCGAATGCGAATCTCGCGTAACTGCTTAGTTAAGCTATAGTCTTTTCTAAAAATTGCTAAAAAAGGATGACAGGATAAATATGAGTTTGGGAGTTTTTGAAAAGGCAGTTCAGAGGGGTTTACCTTTGTTATTTTGTATAAAAATTAAAAATGAAAAACTTAGTTTGTGACGCGGGCGAGTTATATTATAATCTGAGAAGTGTGAGAGAGGAGTCTCACAAGTAGATAGGGAGAGATCCTCACTCGGGTCAATTAAGGACCGAACGCCGATGCTCCCAATCCGAGCCTAAGCGTATAACCACATGCGCCGGTATAGGCATGTGTGATTGCTCTAAGGGGCTCCCTTCACTGAGGCATTGGGAACAAAGCCTTCCGACATAACAATAAATACCTCACTTGACGGGGAAGAGCCCGGGCAAAGTGAGGGCGATAATTCACTAGGCTAGTGCAAGGATAGGACTATATGATGTAAAGGTTTTCAACGTGTGCTCTAGTCTGCTTACCAAAGGTAGTGAGTGGTGGTATCGACGGATACTAAACAAACTAGAAATTTTTTGTGCTCTGGGTAAAGTTGTACCCCTCTACAGAGTGTAAATCTATTTAAATAGATGTGCTTACAGTCATGAGCGTGCTTGGTGCGGTCCATTGGGTTAGTCTTGGTTTTCATAAAAAACAGTTTTGTTGAAAAATGTGGAAAATGGTTTGTTAGTTTATACTTGAGTTGAGTGCCATATTTATGGCTGAAAATAAAATATTGCTCGTAGCCAAGGAGGGTTGCGAGTTGTTACTTATTCAATTACTTAATAGTTGTCCTTTATCATTTAACTGCTCTTTAAAAATTCCATTGCAAAGTACTACATATTGATATTGCAAATGAAACTTGCTTGATGCTGAAAATAACTTGTAGCTTAGAGCCTCATCCTTTGTTAGCCATGCATGTATACAAACTTTGCGATACACTACAAGTCTTGCTGAGTACGCAATGTACTCAATCTTGCTTAACTTGTTGTTCAGACTTAGAGGATGAGCCTACGCTAGATGATGTTTTCTTCGTGCCCGGAACCGGTGGGTTCGGTGACAGATCTTTCTAGGACTTGTCTCTAGTCGGTTGCTTGAGGGTTCGGATGGACTTGCCACTAAAATTTTTGGATTTATCACTTATCTTGCTTCCGCTGTTACACTTGTTAAGTTTGCTACTTAAGCTTTTATTTGGCTGGTCGGCCTACGTGTTGTAAATTATGTAATCGGTTAAGTTATGTACCATACTTTGTTTTAGTATGTATGATTGTATGGATGTGATTATTAATGTTGTGGATGTGTATAGTAGCCACTGATCTTGGGACTAGTATGGTACACACACGAGGGCTTCGGGTATTCAAAGCCCGAGGTCCGACAATGTTGGTATCAAAGCCGCATTGACTGTAGGACAAGCCTTAGTTAGAATGGGTGTTAGATTAGGAATTGGGATTTAAAAAGCAACCTATTTAATCATAAAGATAATTATGAAAATTTAGGGATTTTTGCTACTCTTACCTCTACTATCATTCTCCTCTCATCTAAGTCATTCTTTTGGATATCTTCTCTCATCTTCTTTCAAATGATCCCAGTTTTGGGAGAAGGAATGCCGTCTGAAAATAATGTTTTAATCATATTTAAAGCATTAAAACAGAGCTAAAATGTTTTGGAAAAGTCCCTAAAACATCCTACGTGGTGTTCTTTTGGAAATCCATTATTAAACTAATAAAGATGTCAGTCTAGATGGAATTTCCCAAAAAGTTCAAAACCTGGTTACATTATGAAAATGATGTGATGTACTATTCTTTAAACCCCTTTTACCTTCATTTGGTGTTAAATTGATTGATATTACGAAGGTCTAATTATACATAAAGGCAAAGGGGTAGTAATAGTATGACCTGAAATTAAGCCATATGTGTTGATCAAATAATGTAGAGAATAAATAAAACTGTGCTACAATTCTTTCATCCAATGAGTACCTCACCCAAGTGCTCATCCAGGGACGTCACTTTGGAGACCCCACCTTCCATTACTATGGACAAGACTCTACCATCCTGATGTGGCTATACGATGCGGCCTATGTTACCGTCGTGTGCCTATGACACAAGCTGCTAGAGTTGGAGGACCCATTTTTCCACTTCCCCGGACGGATGGTGGATAGGGAGGAGCACACTTATAAATTGGAGGGAAGCTGTTCCTCACTCCCCACCTGCGTCTCACTGGTCTCGTGAGATGACTTGATGGATACCTCTGTCGTGTGACCCATGAGCTGTTAGAGGCCCGGCGGAGGATCTCCATCCTCGAGGACAGAGTCTCCGATGGTGGTCTAGGGGCAAAATAGTTAATATTAGGTGAGGACAAATATGCATAACCTAAAAAATAAATCAAATTGAAGATTTTCCCATACCTAATATTCAAGTCAATATCCATATCAAATCTTCAATATGATTCACATTTTATAGGCGGGTACAGATTTGGCACGGTCTATATTAAACACGATGCTTTAAGATTCGTAATTTTTTTATAAAAGATTTGGCACGGTCTATATTAAAAACGATGCTTTAAGATTCGTAACCTTTAAAATTTGAAGGTTAAACTTATGTTATAGTAATATTTGCTGTTTGTTTTTCCAAAGACCATTTGATCTATCATCATCGAAATTTCTCTTTTTGTACCGAACAAACACCATAAATTACATCTAGAATTTTTTCGAAATTTTTAAGCAAAGCTTTTGCACCTGATATGCCCCTGTAATATCTAGCGATATAGTAATAGTGCCACCCATACAAAGAAGTCCTCGATCCGCGCTCCTACAATTTTAATTCCTTGGTTTCGACTCGATTTATACGTAGTACCGTGTATCCCTTAGGTATATGGACCACAGTAAATGGTTACCACCATCTTAACAAGAGAAATATATAGCATGATGTACCTAACAATTTTGACAGGCAAATGTAGGAGTAATTTTTGTAGGATCCACGAAGAACCCAAATTACATCACATAAGCAGTGATTATACATACGAAAATGTGGGCTGTATGGTGATGAACGAGTGACAGTAGGCCGTGGTCCAAACCTGTGCAAGTTCCCCATCTGCACGGTGCCAAGAGGGCCCCATGCAAATAAATCACCAATTCGAAGTGGCATGTAGCATAGTGCAGTGCAGTGCAGAGAGAAAGATAGAGAGATCGGACAAAACATTTAAATGGACACAGATGTTGCTCAGAGCATCACTTTATTTCCTTCGTGCTGCTAGCTTGCTTTTTTCCTTCTTTTGCCTCATTTTTTTCCTCTCTTTTGTCAGACACTGAACAAAAGAGCCGACAAAGTAAACAATAGAATGACATCAATGAGGGGACAGACAAAGATGGGCCACTGCTAAATGATTTTGCCATCCATTGCTTTATGATTGGGTTCTTTCCTTTTTCCCCTTCTACTCCAATTTTTTTCCTCTGTTTTTTTGGGCACCCTTTTAACCCATTGCTGTCTGAAAACGATGTACATTTCTTTCTTGCAAGTAATGTATTGTATGGCTTTGTGTGTTACTGTCACATTGTCGATCTGGTCCTGCACTGCCTCCCTTCAACATCCATTACTTTATCTTATGAAGAGCACGCTGATTTGATCTAATTTAGTCTTATTTTCCCATAAACTAACTTCATTTTTATAATAAAACTCATGAATATATGTAGGCCTGTTCCTTTTGACAAGCCAAGGTAGGCTTAGAATTACACCATGTAGTAAATTCCTAATTGGAGGTAGTACTGTTTTTTTAATACTTTGAGAATACTGTGCATATGATATTTCTTTCTCAAATCAACTTTATAAAGAAACCAAATTGTCTGTCATCACGAGGGCGCTAATTAAGCCTTCTCGTTTAAGATGAGCAATGAACTTCCATTTTGGCATTGGCTTAACAATCTCAAGTTTCAAATCAGGTTTTGTATTCTGTTACCCAAGAAGACTTAGTACAGAGACCAATCTAACTTATTGACCACATGTGCATAACAGTACGAGTACTGTATATGAATAGTTGTTCTTGTACAAAATACTGGCAATTATCGCATGGCAGCTTCTTGAAAGAAATCCAAATAATAAGTAAAAAAAAACACAATAATGCATGCCCAACTGTTTAGGTGACAAAAGGTTGCAGTCCTAATTATAAAACATAACTAGTCATTAACAGTTTCAAGATTCGGCTATCTAGGATATATATATAGTTCATAAATAGAAAAATGTATGACTACTCGCTTAATAAGATATGTTGGTACCAGTAATAATCGCTCAAGGTACTAAGCACACGAGAAAGTTTCTTAAGCACATTGCGCTAGCAAAATGGATCTGATTTTTGCGGCAATCCAAGGCCATATACGTCCCCATCGTGTACTTGTCCTTGTTTTCTCAATTACGATCACCATAGCTGTTACCAATGTACATAAAACAACAATATATATATGGAAAATTTTTATATGCCACTGCAAATGTTTCTGATCCCTAATCTGCCATTGTAAAAAGAACCCTCTCTTCCATACCATTATATTTCACAAATGTTACCCTTTTCTGCCATGCCGTCAACTCCGTTAGATTTTGCCGTCAAAATTTTCCAAAATGACCAAATTACCCTCAACTTCTTCCTCCTCCCTCCACTTTCTCTCCATCCTTCCCCCAACCACCTCCTCCCCTCCTCCGCTCGCCGCACCACTCCCCAGCCGCCTCCCTCCACCGTCGCTGAAACCCACTAGAGGACCGCCGGTGTTGAGCCCTACCGCCGCTCTCCTCCACGCCTCCATTATTCTGTCGCCTCCGACAACCTCTTGCCAAAACGTCCACTCCACCGTGGACCGCCACCGTCGTCCTCATCACACTGAAGCCGATCCCCACCACCTTCAGCCATCCCCTCCACCGTGGACCGCCACCACCGTCCTCCTCGCTGCCATGGCCGCCGCCAGCCTGCCTAGCATCTCCTCCACCATGCTCATCCACAAAAAATAGAATCCCCTCATCTAAGAATATTCCATGCTTCCACTATTACCGTCGATTCTGCTTGAATCGATTGCCGCACTTTTTCTCTTTCTTCGTGTCGACTGCCTCGTCTCTGCCCGTTCCAATCGTCCTCATCCACCTCCGCACTTCCAAACACCTCTCCTATGTTCGCGTCGCCTGGGAACGCCAGGCGCTCGGCGTCGTCTCCGTTCAACCGCCGTAGCCATGCCTCCCATCTCTTTCTCCCTCTCCTGGTTTGTCCCCTTCCCCTCTATCCCGATTGAGAAGAAGAAGAAGAAGACAATGAAAAAAATGATATTTGCATAGCCACTTCATGGCTTAAGTGGTCAATGACGGCATAAAAGTGTATGGTTTGGAGTTCATAGTGGTATAGAAGGGAAATATCGTTTTGTAATAGTAGACCAGGGATCCAAAACATTTCCAATGGCATATAATTTTTCCCCATATATATATATTCAGCAGTTTCTCCTACAAAACGCAAAGCAATAGTAAATGTGTGCTGTGGGTGTGCACCCATGGTATACATGCATATTTGAACTTAGGACTGTTGAGTAGGGGGGCGCCCTATATGTACATTCGATTGCATGAACAATAGTCAACATGAAACTAAAAGTGACTAGTTGCGATATATTTAAAATATGTGCATAGAATGTCATTTAATGTAATGCGTAAAACATTTCACATTTGCTACTGGAAAATATTCAGGAAATAATATGAGCAGGTGGATTGATGAGAAGGCAGAAAGGGGGAAAAGGAAAAATATATATGCAGCACAAAAACAAAAGAATCATCATCAGGTTCGATGTTTTTTTTTCCCTTTTGCCATGTGCAAATGATACATTACACCAGTCACAAAGTAACCAAATAGAAATAGCTTTTAAGCTTCCTACTGTAGTTGATCCCCTCATGAACAAATTAAGTACAATACGAAAAGTAACGAAACTACCCAAAGAAGAAAGCGAAAGAGACACTATTGTGTTCTTTTGACAAAAACACAAAACCATTATTTTTCATCATTATCTTGTTTCATCACATTACTGAAATCTTGGCAAAACACTGATCAAAGTATGGTCATAAAATAATATAGTTGAATGTGCAATGCGTGGGCACAGATAGCCTGCTACCAGGTAGCCATGATCTGCACCGTGCCAGTTCGGTCGCCCTAACGTGAACTCGAGGCTAGGGCAGCTCAGTTCATAGTTGGATACCCTGCAATCTACTTGATCTACAAGGCTCTACGTCCTGGCCCAAATGAATAAAATGTTAGTATATTAATTAAAGAACGGAAAGAAAAGGAAGAGATAAAACGAAGCACATGTGTACCTCAGCGGTGGACGACACTCCAACCGACCGATCAGCGTCCACGTTGCACGCGTTTGATGACAGCCATAGATCTCTGAAGAAAAGTTTTCGTTTGGCAAATTTGTTACTAGGGTTGCGGATCTTGCAGTAAACAATACATAGTACCATACTACTCAAGTAGGAGTACTACCAGCAATGCTTTCAATCCGGAATAGTACGGTACCGTGGTAGCAGCAATAATCGATCGCAAAATGCCTAGCCATAGGGTGTACATAGCTCGATCTCTAGGAAGCAAGTCATTAAAAAGATTCTAGTGTTGGTACAAATATGTGCAGTACATGCACAGCAGAAATCACCATTGCCCGTGTGAATTACTAAAGCTACGAAATAAATTGTACAAATAACCATGCATATGCTGTGTCTAACCGCACCACCGTAAGAGATAGTAGGGGTGGGAACAGGTCAAGTTGGCCCAATGGATCACCGATCCGCACCAAATTTTTCGACCAAACGGGCTAGAGGTTCAATCCAAAACAAAATCAGGGCAAAAGCTTCTAGAGTCCAAACGCTCTGTTGGATCGGACGGGTCGACCACAACCTTCGCTCAAAGCCTACTCCCCCTCAATCCTCCAGTCTCCATAGTCCAAACGGGCTGGAAGCCTCCTCTCCCTCAATCCTCCAGTCTCCAGAGTCCAAACACGCTCCAGCCCGCCGCCGCTCGATTCGGCCGCCGCCCACCGGAGCGAGGGTGGATCTAGATGGCAACCCCGTCGCACCCCTCACCATCTACATGATTGGCGTCGGCGGCTTCATCAGCTCCCACCTATGCGAGAAGCTCATGGCCGAGATGCACCACCTTGTCCTCGCCGTCGACGTCTACTCCAACAAGATCCACCACCTCGTCAACCCGCGCCGCCCCACCTCACCGGCCGCATCTCCCTCCACCGCCTCAACATCAAGAACGACTCCAGACTCGAGGGGCTCATCAAGATGGCCGATCTGGTCCGACTCTCTCTCTCTCTCTCTCTCTCTCTCTCTCTCTCTCTCTCTCTCTCTCTCTCTGAGTATTTTGCGGTGGGTGTTCTTCTGGTCGTTGATCATGGTTTGCAAAAATCCGGGGGCATTTTAGCTTCCATTATTAAAATCAAATTTTGGGAAATTTTGAAATTTATGGACGGCTTTTTGGTTGATTTTGTGGCCAATTGTGCTTTTATCCATCTTCCGGTTCACCTTAATTTTGGCATGTTATTGACGAATTTTGCCTGCTTTCCTCTCTTTGCCTGCTCGGATTTGCGAAGACGATAAACTTGGCAGCGATTCGCATGCCGGCGGACTACAACATGTGGCCCCTCGACACCATCTACAACAACTTCATCGACGACCATTTCTCTACCAGATCCCCACATATTTTTTGTCCAAACTATAGTTTTTTCCGTTATGCCATTATGCATGATTGGGATGTAATGTAAAGAGACTCTGTTGAAAGGTTCAAACCTTAAGATCCATAGGAGCATTGGGGTCATTGTAGTTGCTCCTGATGGAACGATCCTTAAGATCCATTCTACGTTCTAGTAGCATAGGTTAGGGACAGGTCGCACCTGCCCCTAACCATACCCACCCCTAAGAGATAGGCCTCCACCTTGCCAAGTTTGAAAACCTAGATCAATGGCTCTCTTACTAATACAATTCTCTTTGGAAAAATGGTGTTAATTAAACTATTTTTTAGATCACACTAACACAAATCCTAGTGTTGTGGAGTACTTTGTATAGATCATATTATTTCTTTTACAGACCGACAGATGTCATACTTTTGTATGTTAGATATCAACATAGATCTCGCTTCCTCTAGATATTTGTTCCATAAGAAAACCAAACCTTGTTTACCCCAACACACAACACCAATATCCCTTAATTTCTAAAAATTATGCAATAGTTCCTTTTGTGTTGATGAGAATACATTATGGTGAAAGAAATTCTTCATGCACTAAAATAATTTGACAAAAAAAAAAGAATCGATTCACACTATAAATACTCCTCATGATAAATATACAGATGATCTGATCTTATTTATCACTAATGTACAACCCCAATCTAACTTTCTACAAGTTTTATGCATATAAGAATGATTTGTACGTAGTCATGTTATTAAAGCAATATCATTCATGAATAACCAATGTTTGGCAATGTATGCTAATTATATTTTTTGAGCACTTGTAAGCATAGCTGTTATATTTGGCATATGAGTTTTGCTTCAGTACTCCTATTTTGAAAACGTCACGAGTATCAAACCAAATATTGTTATTAATGACTTGGGACAAATTTGTACTAACTAATATTAGTTAGTTTATACATTTAACCAAATAAATCGCATCACTTTCCGGATATGATTATCTTTGGATCCTAATTAATTATACGGTGGCAGATGAAGACGTTCTATTTGGAGTCTTTCGGAAACTAACCAACACAAGGATGAAGTACTTTCGGCGGCGGACGTGTCATCATCTATTACCATTGAGATTAGAACTTATTATTTTACAGTAGTCCATCAATAACTAATTTTTCTTTTAGATTTGTAAACTTTTCTAAAAGAAGAGTACTGAAGGAAATCTATGTATATATATATAAATCCATGCGGAAAAGACAGTTCAAGACTACCTGACTTCTTGAGGTAGAAGAATGGGTGTCTTGTACTAGTTAAAACATAACTGATTTTTATACTGAAATAACCGAATTATATTTTGTAGAAAAAATGTGTTAAAGAAAGGTCTGGAAGAGCTTTAACATGCCATGAGCAGCGCCAGACATACGTGCAAATACACCAGACATGCACTTGTTTTTATCGAACAGTGACTTTGGCAGGCAGGCAGGCAAGAAAACATCAAATATCATTATTATTCCTACGATCGAATGGGCTCACAAGGTCTATAATACAGAGAGAGAGAGAGAGTACACATGACTTAGGAGTAACCTTTCGTGTGACATATAACCTGCCCATTTTCTCCCATTTGTACCTTACTCCCTTCTGTCACGGATGTATGTCTTTTTTATAATATTATACGGTACTCAAAACATAACTTTGACTACTAATTTATAATATAATATATTTATAAAACCCAATAGAATTATAATATTATAAAATTACTTTTCAAGACAAATCTATACATATAATTTTCATCTATCCAATCTAAATATTTTAAAAGATATTGATAGCCAAAATCCCAAAACGACATGCATTTGTGAGGGGAGGTAGGAGTAAATTTAAAAAGAAGCCCAAACAGTGCTCTAATGAAAAATAAAGAGGGCAATATGATCTGAAGAGGCTGACAGGCAAGGAACCAGGAGCACAGCATGAGTCCTTGGTTACACATTTCTAGGATGTCAGATCTCAGGTCAAAGCTCACCTCCCCCTGGAGACACAGCCATGCATTGATAGGAAAAGGTATAAACAGCCAGAGAGAGAGAGAGAGAGCTCACCTCCCCCTGGAGACACAGCCATGCATTGATAAGAAAAGGTATAAGCAGCCAGAGGGGGGGTAGACCATGGCTGCTGATCAAGTCAATGGGAGGGGCCTCGTGGGCCACCGGCTCTCTCTCTCTCTCTCTCCTCATGTGTGTGTAGGGCCAAAGTGCCAAACAACTTTTGAGCTTTAGCCGTTATCACATTACCATTATACTACTACAACTTCTGTTCACAACTTTACATCTGGTTATCTTTGCTCTTAAGCTAGCTAACTGTCACGTTATCTCATGACAAGCTACTGTCCAGATCGAGAAGAAATGGCCTCACTTTTTACAACAACGAGAAAAGCAAAACGTGACTGACCAGACAAAACAAACCACGCACGAAAGGTATGGAATGATGGAAATTTTGTGTGTACTTCTGAAGAAATATACCTTGACGAAGTGCTGCGCAGCGTGGTGTCGGAGTTGACGGCGGCTGAGGAGTGGTCAACATCGCCGCCACCGGGGCCGCCGGCAGGGCTCGCCGCGCCCTCGGATGAAGACGGGTGCTCGGTGAACAGCCGCAGGTTCATGTCGCCGCCTGACGAAGCCTGCCTAGCGTTGACTGGGAGGTCGTCGCTGCCGGAGCCGCTGCCGTCCATTGGCCCTAAAGAACCACACACAATGTATGTAGTAGCAGGTTAGTAATTTTTGGAACACAAAACTTGGGAGTGATACTAATTAGTTAATCAGTAGCGTTGTGGGGGCATTATGTGCTTACTGATGGGGCATTGCAAAATGGAGTTTGGCAATGGGAATGGTTTACCTGAGGAGGCTGCAGGCTTGTGATCAGTGCTCTTCACGGTTCTATACATCTGGAAAAAGAGCAGCAAGAAAAGCATAACCAAGAAAGCAAAGCTGCAGATATATCTGTTTGGGATAGAGAGATAGAAGGAGGTGGTGCCGTGGTGGTACCGTGGTAGTAGTAAAAGAAAGCAAATAAAGGATGGATCAAGAATGGCAGCAAAGCAAACACCAAGAAATGGACAAACAAAAATACTATGGTGCCGTGTCTCTGAACCTTCCCCTCTCTCTCTCTCTGTACCTTCTCTTTCCCCCCTCTCTGTGGCTGGCCGGCCTCCTGTTTCCTTGTTGAGTGCTTGGGGCAGCACAAACACAGTGCATTATTGCATAATGATGCAACTTTTTCTAGCACACCATCCCACACACACCTCTCTCTCTCTCTCTCTCTCTCTCTAGCTCCCCCTCCTCGCTCTAGGGATGGCAGTTTCTTGCAATCTTGCCTAGGGAAAGCACAACTTTCTCTCTCATCCAGGTTCATCGGAACATGTACCACGATTGAACCTCCTTGTACAGGCGCCACGCAAGAACAACACAAAATTAAAGGATTTGGACGGTACAAGCAGAGAGCAATGTCACGCTGAGTTAATTCGAACTCACCTGCAAATGGCTCTTCACATGTGCTAGAGTGAGATCCTTAACGTCCATCATCTCGAGCACCGACTTCGGCGTCGCCCCTGAAACGCGCCGATCGAGGAATTAGCGGGACATTTTTACTACATGAAATGATCCCAATATTGCAAGGAGAATCACTGGCGATTGCAAGCGGAATTGGGGAAGTGGAGAAGGCGGCGACTCACGCTCGTGGCCGCCGAGGAGCTCGACGGCGCGGACGAAGCGGGTGTGGAGGGTGCTCGTCCACCGCATCCGCGGGGCGCGCATGCTGCGCCGGGAAGCCGGGAGCTTGGGCATGAAGTGGGAGGAGGCAAGGCCGAAGGACTGCCAGCCGAGGACTCGGGTGCCCATGCCGGTGCCGTAGCCGCGGAGCGTGTCGTGGAGCCGCCCGGTTCTCGACAGCATCCGGTGGTACGCGGACGGCGACAGGAACGCCGCTGTGGGGTCGACCGACGGAGCCGCAGCCGTGGCAGTAGACGTGGAGCGCAGGGACGTGGGCCACGCCGTCGAGTGGTAGGGGTTGTAGAGCCCGGCCTTTGGATGGTGGTGGTGGTGGTGGTCGCCACCACCGAGGAACGGATGGCCGGCAGCCGGCCTGCTGTACACAGGTATCCCCCGGATCGGCCTCGCCGACTCCGCCGGCGCCGTGGCGTCCAGCGAAAGCGTCAGCATGGACGCTGCCGCCGCAGTGGCGGACGAAACCGTCGTCTGCCTCATCTGCCAAGGGGGGACGTCGGCCTCCTGCGGCGGCGACAGCGACAGCTCGGTCGACGCCGTGGATCCGTTCAGCCGCCGCCACGGGTCCCCGCCAGCAGCCGCGCCTCGTCCACCAGCGCCCGCGCCCAACCCCGGCGCAGAGGCAGGCGTCCCGCTGCTCGGCAGACTGATGTGCAGCGACAGGTCCGGGGACGGCGCCGCCGCCGCCGCCTCCATGCACCCAACCCCTTAATTCCTTCGCGGCGGCGCACCCGCAACGAGAGCTATACGCTCCGCCTCGCTCGCGCGTGTATGCAGCTAGCGCTAGCAGTATAAGGATGGAAGGTTCTTGGTGTTCTTGGGAGGTGTTGTGTTTGTTTGTGCTTGTGTTTTGCGATGTGTGGTGCACTGGTGCCTCTCTTTTTTTTTTGTGCGTGTGTGTGTGCAAGTTTCTACCACATGAGCCACTAACTTCTACTTTCTCTCCCTATCTCTCCCTCTCTCCCAAGAATCAAGATATCAGGAGAGACATTAGGGATGAATGAAAATGGAATTGGTTTCCTGTGTTGTCTTGGTTAGGTACTGGTATTAAAAAGGGCTGGTGACTGATGAGAGACAAAGTGAGGAGGAGTACAAATAAAGGTAGAATTAAGAGAGAGAGAGAGAGAGATCTAAAAATCCCCAACGAGGAGAAAGATGGATAATATATGTGAGAGGCTAATGTTGTTTGGGAGCTTGCACGTAGGAGAAAATGACAACCCTAGAAGGAGCAAAAGGAGTCAAAAGAAAATGTGGTTTGTTTGTACCTACATGTGTCTATCGAGTACAAATACGGAGCATATATGTAGTATAGGAGTAGTAAAAGCTGTGGGATATATGGAGCTCGTGTGCTTGGGATTCCTCAGCTTTTCCTCCGCATGCCGTAAGGATTTGGGATGTCCGTTTCTCTCTCCACAAATCCCTTTCTCTCTCTTTCCATCACAACCTCTGGGGCTCTGTACTAGCTAGTACTATTGTGTAGAGCACTGCACCTCTTTTTCTTGGGGGAGTGAGTGACACGGGCCAGTGTGGTTTTGGGATTGGATGTGTGGGGGCTGCAGTAGCCCCTGCAGAGGTCGTGGGATGGCTATATGCTCTCTGGGGTGAGGCTAGGGCCTGCAGCCATCCATGGAGAACAAACTGCACAGGGACATAGGTGACTGTGCTGGTTTCTGATGCCAGATCAAGAGGGTCTAGATTGATGGTAGGATCTAAGTAGAAAAGCATCATGTGAACGAGAGAGAAGGAGCATAAAAAATTAGACCGTCTCTTATGTATCTCTTATATAGTAGTTGACTGTAACATGAGAAACAAGATACATTACACACAAAGGAGTTGTCTACAGAGACATGTAAAAAAACTTATTATAAGAGTTGTCTTTAGTGCTGTTTCTAAATGACATGGAAGAATAATACAGACAACAGTTGTCTATACCATTGTTCAACCCTTTTTGATCGAACAGTCTATCACATACTTGTAGGTTGTTGTTCCCCACTACAGCTTACGAAAATTTACTATTCCCCATTCATATTATATATCCATCGATTCAAATTAATAGTTTGGATAAAGTTTTAATGTTTTATCTCTCTCTCTCTCTCTCTATATACACATACAAATATATCCATATATACACATATATACTCATTTGCGCCTAAGCGTATAATAAGGTATATTCTACGCTCAGGCTAGCCCACCACGCGCGGACCGAGCTGCCCCTATGGAGCGCCGAACATGCCATTTTGGCCCACTAACCCACGACCCCCCATGTGTAACGTCACATGTCTAGTGTGCATTATGACGAGGTCGAAAGTAATTGTGATAGCAAGTTTACTGCCGCATGCATCACCACGTTCCTATTTTTTTTTACAATTGTTTCATACGCGCATGGCTGGATGTGCCAGTAAACTACAAGTGGAGTCCTGTAAATCTTTTGGTAACAGACTAGTAAAGTCATGTGAAGGTTGTAGTAAATCTTTTTTAGCGATGCAATAATTTTTTTTAATAAACGCACAAAGAGGTTTTTATTTGCAAGACATATATCATTATGTTACCCTCGTCGTCAAGCTAGCGGCCAAAATTGTTCATGAATCAGAGCTTCCAATCAAAAGTTATTGCTAAAACAAGAAAAAAACATTCATGTACAAAATAATGAACCGATTGTTTGCTAGCTAGTTGTCTACTTGTCTGTACTAGTTGGCTAAGATGGCAATAGTGTCATCTGGAGGTTGCAGTAAATCTTTTGTAACAGAGTAGTAAAGTATGTGGAGTTTGTAGTAAATCTTTTTGTAACTAAGCAGTAAAGTCATGTGGAGGCTACAGTAAATATTTTTTTTTGTAACTGACCAATAAAGACATATGGAGGTTGTAGCAATCTCTTTTAGCGATGCGGTAAATGTTTTTTAGTAAATGCATAGAGAGGTTTTCATTTGCGAGACTTATATCATTTTGTTACCCTTGTCATCACTACGCTACCGATGAAAACCGTTCATGAATAGGATATTCCAATCAAAAGTTATTGCTATAATAAGAAAAGAAACATTCATGTACAAAATAAGGATCCGATTGTTTGCTAGTTGGCTATCTATTTTTGTGTACTAGTTGGCTAAGATGACAGTAAAGTCATGTGGAGGCTGTAGTAAATCTCTTTTAAAGATGCAGCAAATCTTTTTTCGTAAATGTACAGAAATGTTTTTATTTGTGAGACTTATGTCATTCTGTTACCTCCATCATCACCAAGCTACCAGTGTAAACCGTTTGTGAATTGGAGCGTCAAATCAAAAGTTATTGTGAAACAAGAAAAGAAACATTAATGTACACAACAATGAACTAACTGTTTGCTAGTTGGTTGTCTACTTGTCTGTATTAGTTGGCTAAGATGACCGTAAAGTCATGTGGAGGTTGCAGTAAATCTTTTTTAGTAAACATATAGAGAGGTTTTTATTTACAAGACTTATATCATTCTGTTACCTTATCGTCACCAAACCACCGTTGAAAACCTTTCGTGAATCGGAGCTTCCAATCAAAAGTTATTGGGAAAACAAGAAAATAAACATTCATGTACAAAATAAGAAACTGATTGTTTGCTAGTCAGTTGTCTACTTATTTGTACTAGTTGGCCAAGATGATAGTAAAGTCATATGGAGGTTGAAGTAAATCTCTTTTAGCTCTGCAGTAAATCTTTTTTAGTAAACACATAGAGAGGTTTTTATTTGCAAGACTTATATCATTCTGTTACCCTCGTCATTACCAAGCTACTAGTGAAAACCGTTCGTGAATCGGAGCTTCCAATGAAAAATTATTGCTAAAATAAAAGAAAGACACATTCAAGTACAAAACAAGGAACCAATTATTTCCTAGTTGGTTGTCTACTTGTATGTACTAGTTGGCAAAGATTGTAGTAAAGTTATGTGGAGGTTGCAGCAAATCTCTTTTAGTGATGGAGTAAATATTTTTTAGTAAACACACAGAGAGGTTTTTATTTGCAAGACTTATATCATTCTTTTACCCTTGTCGTCACCAAGCTACCTGTGAAAACCGTTCGTGAATTGGAGCTTCCAATTAAAAGTTATTGCTAAAACAAGAAAATAAACATTTATGTACAAAACAGTGACCCGTGGGGGTTTTACTGCCAGATTGGACGATACCGAGACTTTTACAGTCGATTGCAACATGCACGCGCGTGTGTTTTACCATCGATCCCACGTGGAAAGCGCACGAGCTGGCGCGCCTCGCATAGCGAAGGAGTGCGGGCTAGCGTGCCGAGCGGCCCAGGCAGCGGCCCACGTGCAAAATAGCTATCTAGTGCGTGAGCGTAGAATAGCTATACATATACATACATACATGCATACATATAGTACTACAGAAAAAGTCATCACAGACGGTTTCGTGAGTCGTCTGAGTTTATGGGTCAGTAATGAGATGAGGTCATCACAGACGGTTTTCGAACCATTTGTGATACAGACTATCATAGATGGTTCGTAGATAAAACCGTCTGTGATATCTTATGTATCACAGACGATTTGTCCTAAGGAACCGTGTGTGATGATCTCTTCTTTATAAAGTCTACAAGCAGTGGCTGCTTGTACCTTTAAAACCGGCTTCATATATATATATATATATATATATATATATATATATATATATATGAATACTCCAAGGAATATGTACTCTCACTTCCAATATATCACTTAAATGAACATATTATACTTCTTTATCACTTACAATATGTAACGACCCAACTCTAGGGCACCCGAGAGGTCCTCCAAGACCTACTGGAAAGTCCATCAGGACCTCCCAGGAGGTCCACAAAGGACCTCTCGGCCATCCACCCAGAGCCTCCCAGAGATCAGAAGGGACCTCCTGGAGGTCCAGAGAACATGACCCGAGAGAGAGTCTTGGAGCTGGGAGCACCCACGGCCTATCACGACACACGGTCAGGAAAAGCGAGGAGGTCTGAGGACACCCTAAGACCACCCACGACCCTCCAGAGGAGGTCGTGGAGGTCCGAGACCCCCTCAGAGCCTCACACGTTCATCCCATTGTGAGGACATGAAGGTCCGAGCTTGCTCCAGGGTTCCCTGTGAATCCCGAGCTAGTCCCAAGAATCATGGCTAGCTCTTCACAGAAATAATACAATGGTGGTGACATCCAGAACGTATCTTTATTTAACCAAAACATCCACAAAGTTGTTTACAAAGTGGCCTTGGGCCAAGCACAAATATACAAAAGAGCAAAAGATCAAAAGGTCACAGGGTCCATCAGCACACCACAGGCAGCTGACTGGAAGGCACAACCTACTCGCTTTGGTCTTCTTCACTGCCAAGATCTTCTCCTGGCAAAGATTGTAATGAGCAAGAGTGAGCACAACAACCGTGCTCGCAAGTTACACCCGTGGATTAGCAAAATGACATGCATATATGGATAATCAAAGGATGGCATATTATGGTTAATTTGCACAAAGCCAATTTTCTTTCAACTACCATTACTAAGTTCCAAAGCAGGTCTTTAAATAGATAAAATTCATTTTATCAAAGCAATTTTTCAGTTGGATAACATTCATCAACAAGTTGGTGAAGGATACCCTCCTGACAACAGGCTCCCTGCCCAAACCCATGGGATAGCAATCCCAAAACAGATTTGAAATCATTTCTGGAAATCCCCAAAATCAACATCTAACTCTGAGTAGCCTTTGCCAGCACGTCCATGACCGTGGACACGGCTATTCGAATAGATTTAACTCTGCAGAGGTTGTACACTTTACCCACATGACATGATTTCTCTAGTTTATCCAAGATCCGTCAATGCCACCTCTCACTACCAAAGGTAAGAGGTCTAGAGCTCATGACAAGGCCTTTACAATGCATTGCTCCACCACGCCTTTCCTTGCTAAGGTTTCACCCCCTATGGACAAAGAATCCAAATGAGAAGCCCCTCTTGCACCAGTGGGAGCAATGGGTCATAAGGACCATCGGTCTTACAAGACCTCCCACACCTCCAATGGAGCAAAGATATGGTGAAGTTTTGCAAATTACTCACCAGTCCCACGCCCCATTCTCGAGACATGTGGTTGCACGATTGTGGCATAGCCCATTATAGGCTTGGCATTGGTCGCTCAAAGACCGGTCCTCACATGACTAGGGCGACTTTCACAAACCCCGGATCTCCACCTTTGCGGGATAGAGTCCGTGCACAAACATTGCGCCAATCCAACCAATTCGCCGGTCCCAATCCATTTTCATTTTCTTTGCTTCCCAAAGAACACTTTCACATTCCCATGACACCCCAATGTCATGGTCAAAACATTTTAAGCAATTTTTTGGTCATGTTGGTAAAGATTTCCCCAAATCAATGCTTTTGGTCTAAGCTTGACTAAGCACCAGTTTTTCAAATGGTTTTGGTTCACACTATTGTATGACCCAAGTTTGATCTAAAGGTGACAATGAGTTTAGTCCAAAGTCAACAGTGGCCATACCAAGGAAGTAGGTATATCTATGAATTTAAACCAGGTATTGAAATACTTGGTAAAAATAAGCATGCCTTAAACTTTGAAACTGAACATAATTAAGTTGAATTATTAGGTGCAATATGATCAAGAGTGTAACTTGCCTTGCTCACTATCCTGAGAATCTTCCTCTTCTGTGCACTCAGACTCCTTGGAGTCTTCACAATCTACACGGGTAAAGGAGCAAATTCAAGGAAAACTCAAATAAAGAACCAATTGAGAACAACAAGAAAACCAAAAGAATCCCAGAGGGAGTCCAAAACATAATCAACAGAAGAGGTCTACATTTTAGAATAGGTTCTTATGGAAGAGGTCCAAACTTACCAGGAGGAGGTGGTCTTTTAGCAAAAGACCCCAAATCAATGATTCAAGCAGTAGAACAGAGAAGTCCTGAGAAATGGCTCTTGCGTAAAGTCCAGAGGAGGTCCTCACACAAAAGCCATAGAAACCCGAGAAGGAGTCCACCAGAGGAGGTCCTGAGATGGACACGACCAGCTCAGTGCAGTGGTAAAAACGAGAGCGAAGGAGATCGCCCAGGGACTTACCAGGGACAAGAAGAAACCATGGATGGAGGGGAGGTTGTGGGCGACAAGGTTTTCCAGGAGCCAGCGATCGAGAGCTAAGATAACAGAGTGGAGAAAGGTGATGTGGTAGAAATTCTCGGTCTAATTGCAGTCAAGGTGGTGAAGAAAACTAGAAACATATGTGTCCAAGATAAGTATAGAAATGGGTCAAAGGTAGGTAGTGGCAGGGCAGGTGTCACTACCATTCTGGGCAAAAGGTACGAGGAAGGACAATGTATGTTGCTATGGGAAGGAACAAAGAAAAATGTTAGGGTACGGCTAAGTGACCAAATTCAAAGTAAAACACCACGTATATGGATGCATTTAATGTGACAAGACACGCATTAAATGCTCAATATAATAACATGGCGGAGGAAATGAGAATGATTAAGACCGGTGGGGCGATCAACTTAAAAAACATCGGGTCAAAGGGGAGGTCTTGCCTCACAGAGGAGGTCCAAAGGCTAAGAGGTCTGATATACACAAAGGAGGTCCGAACGTGGAGAGGTCCAAATACACATGGAGGAGGTCCACGTGACTAAGGTTCAGACAACCAGGACTTCATCAAAGGAGGTCCCGCGGCTCAAGGAGGTTTGAAGGCTGAGGAGGTCCAGCGCCAAACGTAAAAGGCCACGGAGAGGTCTAGGACAGGAGGTCCAGACAACTTCAAAGAGGTCCCGTGGTTGAGGTTAAAGACAAGTTGAGGTCCGGGCGGTTGGATCTCCCAGAGGGAGGTCCAGCGGCCAGATCAAACGTGAAGGGGAAGGTCCCCAAAGAGAAATAACGCACGGGGAGGTCTGGGCCTTTGGATTCAGAGTGAGGAGGTCCAAACCGTTAGATTCAATGCAAGGAGAGGTCCAGCAAAGGAGTTCGAGAAGGAGAGGATCCCACTGGGAGATTCACAAAAGGTGGTCCAATGAAGTTCGTGAGTCAAGGCAACTCAAAGGAGATTGAGCCTCTTGGGTGAGATCAAAACCGTGGTGGTTAGAATGAACCCTAAGGAGGTCCATTCGGCCAAGAAGAAATGCCAAGGGGTTCAAATGAACTCTGGAGAGTCGAAGGCACACATAAGAGGTCCACTGGAATGCATGGAGGTCCGAATGAAAAGAGGTCAGGCCTAGAAAAGTGCCCAGCAACAAGAAGTCTAGACTTAAGAGAAGTCCGAACAGAAAAGAGGTCTTATTCCAAAGAGATTCGAACCAACAAAGAGGTCCGAGTGACCAAACTCAAAGGAAAGGCCCGGACGTAAGGATACGTCCAGGTGAGAAAAGGTCCAAGCCTCAAGGGAGGTCTAACCTTAAGAACCCCTGGGGAGGTCTAGGCCACAGAGAGGGTCTAAACCTACATAGCCCGAAAAAGATAAACTGAAGGGAGGATCTGCCAAGCATACCAGGAAGAGATACCAACAACTCAAACCTCTCCAATAGAACCAAACTTGAATTCTCATTAAAGTAAATAGTTTTAATTTATTTTACACATTTTACAAAAGATTTAGAAAATTAGAATGTTACACAATATACTTAAATACCGATTATAAGATCTTCCAATGCGACTTGATTGAAACATTTTCACCGGAGCCCTTTATTTTTGCTATATACCCTTTTTCATATATAAAAGAAGTATATGCACGGATTTGGGTATAAAAAGTGTATTTTCATTAAATTTTCCATGGAACTCGCTTTAAGGTATCTTATAATCATTATTGGAGTATACACAAATTGATAAAGATGTATCATCATACGATTTAAGTGGTATATAAGAGGTGGGAGTACGTACTCCTAGGAGTACCATACCATTTTCCTATATATATAACTCGAGGCCTGAATTCAGCTAGTTAGCTCGCTCCTTAGGCGTTCATCCTAAATGTGCAGGTGAACCACGGCCTACTTCATCGAGCCTGACACACCAGAGTGTGTGATTTGCTTCATTCCAATCCTCCAAGTGCTTGTAGAATCCTCGTAAACCATGGCCTTAGAAGTAATAGCAGTAGAACTAAACTTAAAGTTATTAATTACAAGCATGTAATTGTCTTTAAACCCAACAAGAACACCAAGCAACTTGAGTTCTGGTTTATATGTAAGGATGGCATCATCATAGAACTTGACATCAAGGAATGGTTGGTTGCTGATAAATGATGCCACTTCCCAGTCAGAGTACCTACACGTTAATACCACTTTCTGAACATAGCGATGTCCAATTACCTATCGACGACATTCAGGTAATTGGATGTCCACGCGCTCTCCTGGCAACCATGCTTCTTGAATTTGTAGGCTTGATGATGTAGGCCGCCGCTACTATCTCATCCTCCTCATCGCATGGACGACCTTCAAAAAATCATGCCGTGGTGGGCTTGGTTTGCTTTCTTGGGCGCACTCGCCATCTTCTTGAAGAAGATGGCGAGTACGCCTAAGAAAGCAACCAAGCCCACCATGAAGCATGACGAGGATGAGACAGTAGCCACAACCTACTTCATCGAGCCTACAAGTTCAAGAAGCATGGCTACTAGGAAAGCACGTAGACATCTAATTATCTGGATGTCATCGATAGGTAATTGGATGTCGCTATGTTCATAGAGTGACGTGGATGCGCAGGTACGCCAATTGGGATGTGGCATCATGTATCAGCAACCAACCATTCCTTGATGTCAAGTTCTACGACGAGGCCATCCTTACATACAAACTAGAACTCAAGTTGCTTGGTGTTCTTGTTGGGTTTAAAGACAATTACATGCTTGTAATTAATAACTTCAAGTTCAGTTCTACTGCTATTACTTCTGAGGTCGTGGTTTACGAGGATTCTACAAGCACTTGGAGGATTGGCATGAAGCAAATCACACACTCTAGTGTGTTAAGTTCGATGAAGTAGGCAGTGGTTCACCCGCACGCTTAGGATGAATGGCCAGGAGGAGTGAACTACTAACAAGGAACTACTTAACTATATATATATATATATATATATATATATATATATATATATATATATATATATATATATATATATATATATATATATATATGAAAATGGTATGGTACTCACAGGAGTATGTACTCTCACATCTCATATACCACTTAAATCGTATGATGATACCTTTTTATCAATTTGAGCATACTCTCATAATGATTATAAGATACCCCAAAGTGAGTTCCATGAAAATTTCATCAAAGTCCACTTTTTATAGCGAAATTTGTGCATATGCTTCTTTTATAAATGGAAAAGGTATATAGCAAAAACAAAAGGCTCGAATGATTTTTTTTAGTCAAATCGCATTGGACTATCTTATAATTAGTATTTAAGTATACTGAAAGTGATAAAGAAGTATGATATATTCGTTTAAGTGGTATATTGGAAGTCGGAGTACGTACTCTTGTGAGTATGAAATGGCAGTCCTATACATACATACATACATACATATATATATATATATATATATATATATATATATATATATATATATATATATACATACATACATATATATATATATAAAACCAATTTTAAAGGTAAAGTAGCTACCGCTTGGAGATTTTATAGAGAAAAGATCAGGAATGGAATGGCAGGACCATGGGACGCAAGGGAGGAGAACTTGACCGGTATGAACACGGTTATACAGACAAAGGTTAGATAATTACACAAACAAGATGTGGTTATAGACACTATTTCAATATAAGTATGCGATGTTCAGCAATTTAACATCCTAGGAAATTATTTCAAATGAATGACATAGTTGCAATAAATATACATGCTTGGTAGAAATGACTGTTAGGGTAATAAAAGTTACTTTTGGATTAAGATTACTCATGTATGTTCTGTATTCATGGCATAGTGAGGCAATTGGTTATCTAAATTGTTGTAAATAATGCGGTTTTAGCAAACATTCAAAGTTAATTCCAGCATAAATAACAACAATTAAAGCATAATTCCAGTAGCATTTAAATGACATAATTAACATATATACATGTAAATTCGTCAAGTCATTCAAACATAGTAATATGCCCAACACATACAGATTAGACCTTGAGCTCAATGTAATACTTTTTGTTCTAATTAGATAGATTCAAGCAAATTTAGTCAACTTTATCTATGCTGGACAACAAGAGCAGGATTCATCAATATACTTCTAACAAATGTAGATCAGTGACTATAATAGAATATAAACACAATGAAATCGCTATAGGAACATCAAGAAGTGCTGATTGAAAGAGCTACAGGAATAGCTAGCACAATAGATTGAAACAACAAGAGACCTCATCAAGGCTCAAGGCTCAAGGCTCAAGGCTTGGGCTCGGGCAGGACGTGCGCCGAGCTTGGGGGAGGAGGGGCGCTGGGTTCAGGGAGGTGGCAGCTTGTGCTCGGGGAGGATGCGGCGGGCTCGGGAGGAGGCACGCTGGGCTCAGGGAGGAGGGGGTAGTGGCTAGTGCTTGGGGAGGTGGCGGCGGGCCCAGGAGAGGAGGTGTGCTGGGCTCGAGGAAGGGGCGACGTCGAGGACGTGCGGCGGCGATGGGCTCAGGGGAGGAGGGAGAGTTAGAGAAATGTATTACTTGTTTGAGTGGGGGGCATGGGCAAACCCTAGAGTCCAAATATAAATAGGGTTGGACATCACAAACGGTTCTAAAGTAGAACCGTCTGTGGTAAATACATATCACAGACAGTTCTACTAAATAACCGTCTGTGATAATATACATTCCCATATACATTAATGCAAATTCACATATGACACATTCTCATATACATAAATGCAAATTCAAAACATATGACACATAAAC
The DNA here is from genome assembly GCA_036346405.1 of Phyllostachys edulis. Lineage (NCBI taxonomy): Eukaryota > Viridiplantae > Streptophyta > Magnoliopsida > Poales > Poaceae > Phyllostachys > Phyllostachys edulis. The sequence continues at coordinate 129,373 of JAYEVD010000603.1, forward strand.
ATGTATTACTTGTTTTTCACCAGTTAGTAATGCCGTCATGTCGTTATACCGAGACCGTTTACATATATAGAAGACAGTAAATACAAATTCAAATTGGTTTCTTTGTATTTACATATGGCCAAACAGCATGGCCAGTCACTTCTTACAAAGATTAAAAAAATAGAAACCTAAATAATCAAAGCTTTTCTAGTGGCGGAGGTAGCATGCTATCTCCGTCTTCAAAACTTCGTAGGCAACGTTGTCGGCATTAGACGGTTCATGATCATTAGCCAACGAAGCCTGAAATGCGTCCAACCGTTGACGCGCTTGTTCGAGTGTCTCCCGAAGACCCTCTGACTATTGAATCAAGTCGAATTGTGCCCATAGGCTCTCTACCCTTGCTTGAGGGATCTCGGCAAGGTTGACTCGGTCACCCACCACCTCGATTAAGCTGTCAAGGCGACGGCAAGCCTCCTGGAGACGTGCAACATCGTTGTGGAGGACCACATCGATGATGACGTTAACTCGCTGGAAGTGGGAGAGCACCTGAAAGACGTGGCAGAGGAAGATGTCAAGACAGCGGAAGGTTGAGTCACCTACTCCAGCAAATCCTTGGGCAGATGAAGGAGGACACTATTGGCACAGTGTCCTTCTGCAGCATCCACCGGCGTACGGCCGAAGAGGTGCTTGTACAATAAGGCTAGGTTGGCCATCAATGCTGGCGACAAGTAAACAGAAGAGGGAGCCATTTCTGCTTTAGAGTATAGTGTGATGTGGGGATGATCATCTTTGATGGCGGATGATCATTTTTATAAAACAAGGAATAAATTCGGCGCGTGAGACGAAGAGACGTATCGGGGAGCCAAAGCGGTGTTGATGCGATGAAGAGCTGCATCGGCGACGACGGCGATGAAGAGACTCATCGGGAGCTGAAACGAAATTATCACAAACGGTTATAATTAAAAAACACTAACCGTCTGTAATACTTCATAGACAATTTTAAACATGAACCATCTGTGATATTACATTTTCACAGACGGTTTTTAGCACAGCTAGTAACACAGACAATTGCTAAACAAAAACCATCTGTAATTGTATTTAATACTAACGGTTTTGGTAAACCGTTTGTTATGAGGCGCCCAAGATAGTCTTTTTTTGTAGTAGTGATACATACATATACATATACATATACGTATATATATATACATATATGTATACGTATACATATACATATACACATAGATACACAATTCTCCACATGAGCGTACTTATTCTATGCTCAAGCCAGCCCACCACGCCTGACCGAGTCACCCCTACCAAGCACGCGGCCCACGTGCCACCACCGAGCACGACGGACTTCAAGCCCAAGTGGGCCCTGTTGCCCACTAACCCACGATCCCCACATGTGACGTTACGCTTCTATTACAAGCTTTGACGAGGTGCGTCCAGTACTGAGCGCAGTAGTAAAATACAAGAGTAGAGTCTAGTAAATCTTTTTATAACAGAGTAGTAAAGTCACGTGGAGGTTGCATTAAATCTATTTTAGCGATGCAATAAATCTTTTTTTTGCAAACGCATAGAGAGGTTTTTATTTGGAAGACTTATATCATTATGTTACCCTCATCGTCACCGAGCTACCATTGAAAACCGTTCATGAATCAAAGCTTTCAATCAAAAGTTATTGCTAAAACAAGAAAAGAAATATTCATGTACAAAACATGAGGAGGGTTGTGGGCTGGCGCGCCGCGCGCAGTGTGGCCTAGGCTACGGCCGAAGCATATAATAAGCTATTCAACGTGCATGCGCTGAGTAGCATTACATACATACATATATGTATATATACACATATAGTGTAGGTATTACGAATGCTTAGATTTTGACTCGTATAGCCAGATGGGCCATGCTTCCTAGGCGCTTTAAGACAGCACGACCCGACGAGCCGTCTTTGAGTTAGATCGCCACCCCGACCCATCGGGCATGGTACGACCTATTAGGCTGTTTCATTTTTTTATATATATATATATATATATATATATATATATATATGTTTTAATTTTCATTTCTTAATATCTATATGGTTTTATTTTGTAGATTTTTAATTTTATATAGTTCATTTTCTAAGTATATATAAATTCATTTTGGCTTTTTAAAATTATATATATTTTCTAGGATTTTCTACATTTTTCTAAAAAATTATGTCATATGGGCTAAACAGGCCACCTAGCCCGTCGTGTTATTCGTGGCCAGGCCGGCCTAGCATAGCCCGAGAGACCAGTGTGTCGTGCCTAGGTTGACACTCGGTACAACACAGACCGATTAGTACTCAGGTCTAATCATGTCGGGCCGGTACGGACCCGTGTCGTGCCATGCCATGCGGTGTGAGGCGACCCATCTGGCCATGCCATATTATTAGATGGAGTTACGTTAAAAACTGTAAAACCATTTGCTAAAGCAAACAAAAACACTCTTCCTGTGGGCCATGGACCTAATAAAAGCTATGGCTTCGATCAACAACCTAACCATTTTAGCCGCTACGATACCATCTCATTTGAAAACAGTAACACCACTGTTTGTCATCCGTTTCTTTCTTCTGCGAGGCGACCAGAAGGGGTTAAATAGGAGCCACACAAACAATGGACTCTTCAAAAACTTTTGCTAAGTTCAAGGTTCTTTCGCCTCAGAAGCTAAGCCTAAACCCTCACAATGAAATTTCCAAGAAAAACCAAACAAAATGCAAAAAAAAAAAAAACTTGTCCGGGAAGTTTGACCTCTCGGTTAGGACAGACCTGAAAATCAGCTTGATTCCAAATCCAAGAATCGATGTGACTTTCAATATACCTCTCCAAATAACTTGAAACTTTGCATGCACCTTACCGATGATATTTTGAACCTAATCCATGAAGAGATCGAAACAAATCTTTCCAAAGCTTTTACCTTTTTTGATCCGAAGGCAAGTTGCACGGAAATTGGGCCAAATACGAAAATTATGATAGAAAGGAGCTCGTGGGAGGAATGAATCCAAGATGCTAAAGTTAGTGTCCCAAACATCCTAGCATCCTCAATCACAGTAAGAATCAAGCTAACAGCCCTCAAGGGGAAAACCCCTAAAATCATCATTCCTTCAACCAAAACCAGGCAAACTCAAGAACTTATAATAGAAAGTGCCTAGATGGATGTGATCTAATCTCCAAGAGATATCAACATCACTTGCATGTCCCGGGTACAAAACAAGATCAAGAGGGGAGGAAGAAACACAAAAAACCAAGCCAAATCAAGAAAGCAATACTTCAGCATATTCGAGGAAGACTTGGACGAATTTAGATATTTAATTTATACTTAGAGATTAGTGTTTACAACCACTCCCTTAAGAGGACAAAGCTACTAGGGCAACACATGCACAAGTGATCTCATCTATCTCAATACATCTCTCAAACCCTAGCCTCCTCCTCTCTCCACTTTCCCCAAATTTTCACACTAGGCTTCCTTAGCTTGGTTGTTGCAATCTTGTACCAACCCTTATATAGTGGATGCTAGGACTAAGAGAGAAACCCTAACGAGCATCGTTAAGCGCACACACAAACAGGTCTCTCACTCACACACAATTCTCAAAGTGTCATCTTCATCTTTAGCTCCATTAGGCCAAATCCATCACACCTTGCCCTCCATGGAGTATCCTTGACCCAATCCACTTAGGCCACTACCATGGTTTTGCACACCACCACTTTTTCGGCATTGGGCAATTTACCAAAATACCCCTCTACCAATCTTTCACGATTCATTCACATCGAAGCATCGCCCATGCTTCGCCATCATCCATGTGGCCCCAGTGACTTTTCGCCAAGTCTCTCACGCGTTCGGATCCCACCGAACCATCCTCGCTTACAAATGGGCCCAAGTCACTTGGCGCACCATATGTCTTACCATGTACCATGACCATACCCGGCTTCCTTGACCATTCTGGACCCTAGCTCCTCCCTGAGCTTAGTCCCAATCCACCTTGCTATTGCCCATCATGTCAATCAACAGTAGCTCCTACTCCAGTTCCTTGTCTTCTCTATTTGTAACCAACCTGGTAGCCTCGATCATCTTCTGGTGGCACATTGATCGTTCTGGACCTTAGCTCCCCTAGCTTTGACTCGGTCCCGGTCCACCTCACTATGGCGTAGCTCTGGAGTCCTACAACCATCACTGACAACCAAACCATCACATAGCACCGCATGGCACACAAAATCATCAATTTACACAATTGATAAGTCACGAACACATAGCTTCAAATCTTCGCACCCGGAAACATTACTTTACTATAACACCCTAGCTATTCGAAAGCTAAGATGTTACTTAAAGGACTAACATACAACATCAATAAGGAGTAATTTTCAACAATATCTCAACTGATAACATAAAGAGATCAACATATACTAGAACGAATGCAGCAATATTATCTAAATCCAACCACAGTTCACAATCTCAAATTATTCAAGTCTAGTGAATCCACTAAGATAATTATATCAAAGGAGTAATCAATGATCACAAGCAATTATTTAATCAACCTTAACTGAAAGAAAGATATCAACCATCATCAAACTCTATTTATTACAAATCATCACTTAACGAATGAAAACGCAGGGATAAAATCATAATATTGAAACTTGGATATTGTGAAGTGAATGAATTATGTGTGTCTACTCCCTCCCAAGAATGCCATGATCAGCGATCACCTAGAATAAACAAACAAAGGCAAGAATGAGTCTAAGACTCAGCAAGTACAAATAATAATTTGAACCACACTCAATATGAACAATACAGTATTATTAAGAATATGAACATAGCACTGAAAGAAACATATGAATGAATGAATGGACTACACTTCTGCTTATACCGGTATAGTCAGTGACACACCCATCGGTGTTCACTTAGGCCCGCATTTAACCAAATACGGGGATCCAAGGCCCGTATGAAGAACGTTTCATATGGGGATCCAAATCTGCCCACATTGGAATGGTGGGTCTTACGTGTCCATACGGAATTGATAGGTCTTTATTTTCCACTCCCATGGAAGAAACATGAACAAATGAATGAATGGAATGAAACATGAATAATGAAAGACATCCTCTCTTTCAACATGGATCAATGGATATGAAAGGAACATGAAGCATTGAATGTAATCTTGGATCATAGAAATAACAGTAATGAATACAAGCACTTAGCATTCATCAACATTAAAAATTACGATGTACTTGCCTTCCGCTCTGTGAAGCATTATGAGGCAAGACGGATGCCGCTACACTCGAAATTCCCCCTCCTACACAAATTAAATACTTGAATAAGGAACCACGTGAACAGTACGTCACTCAAAACACTTAATCGCAGCATGCTAAACCCAAGGTTCACAAAGTCAGTCTACTCTATTAAACCGACAAATCTAGCAGAGCAACAATCGGGACAGCTGTACTAAATAAATCATAGCTTTTGATCTGAGATCGAAACGAGGTGAGCTCAGATCCTAAGGAAACATAATGAAAATATCTACAAAAGTCTAGTTGGCGGAATCTCCCGATTCGGCCAAAAATCCATGTTAACAGTCCTATGAAAGTCGAACATCCAAACTGTTTCACAGAAATACATAGTAGTAGAGAAATAGTCATATCTTTTGATCTACAACTCCAAATTGAATGTTATTTATCAATATGGAAAGGTTAACAAAAATACTACAACAACCTAGTTGGGTGAAAACCCTGAAATGGCCCTTAACTTAATCATATCTTAAAAGACAAACTGATAGTTAATTCACGTCAGGAATTCAGAATAGTAGGAAAGATTCTACCATATCTTTTGAATCGTAAATCGAATTTAGTGTTCTTAGCGGCTACGGAAAGCTAAGAACAATTCCTAAACAACTCTAGGAGATTGACATCTCAAATTCGGCCTATAAGAATATGATATCAGCCGCGCAACATTCTAGACAGAACCGAACTATTAGCAGCAGCAATTCGATCCAATCAATCTTAATCGATTTCGCATCTATTCTGAATCAAATAGTGAGAAATGACTTTTGTTACCCTTATAGAACCTTAGGAAGATGCTGATCAAAACCCCCGAAGAAAATCTTCTCCCTCTTCTCCTTTTTCCCCTCTTCTCCCTTCTGTTGTGTTCCTCCTCGTGGCCGACTACTGCAGGAGAATCCTTCCGAGATGGCAGCAATGGAGGCTCGATCTTGAGGGATGGAAAAGGAGGCGCCAAGGGTGAGAAGGGGCAGGGGAGGTGGCGTCCATGGGAGGGAGAGGGGTGGCGGCTTGGGTGGAAAAGCGGAGGGAGGAGGAGGTTTGGGCTAGGGTTAAGGAGAGAAGGGGGCGGCTTGGGCCATGGGCCTTTGGGGTGCCTCCCCCCCTTACTAGCCCACTTCATGGCCGGCCACAAAGCAGCCCTAGCTTGGGTTGGAGGCCCAAGCTCCTAATTTTCAATGAAATCCCTGAATTTATTTTAATTTCCCTCTCTCGATCAAGTTTCTCTCTTAATGAAATTTAGGATATTACATTCTACCCTCCCTAATAGGATTCGACCCTGAATCTACTCACCGACCTTCCCGAAAGAAAACTATGACTGGAATGAAACAATGACAAGCACGCACCCGTTGCGATCAAATCCGAATATTGTTCGCGTAAACGAAACTCCATCTCCCCAAGTGGCCTCTCTCTCAAACTGATGAAACCACAACACAAGGATGTAAAACGATGTTTGCCCTAACACTCAACCAGACCTTTCCAGGTACACTCATCAAAAGAGGATCGAAGGTAAGTCCCTACTCGCTGGTCAACGTCTTTAACGAAGCTCCAAGCTTTGAATGGCTAGTTACTCTCTTAGCACCGGAACATACCAGACGTTGCGTTCTTCGCATATGAACCCGAGACAGTCAAAGCGATACGCCAACTTCCTAATTTCTGTAACTATCGGAAGTGAACGAATGTACCTGGGCCAAATCTCTCCTTTGGTACGAAAGCACACAACATGCTCAAAATCGAACTCTTCATCCTGGTTCTTAAACCACCGATTCACAAAGAGAATCCAACTAGAAATAGAGAGTTCTCATCGCATCCACGCAATGCTAACTCTCCATCAAAAGGGTCAAATCCCAAAGTTGACAATTCATCACGAAAACAATGCCACTTTCTAAATAGGCTGTTTACAAATAAACACCACGAAAGTCAAAGGAGAAATCACTCGAATGCCCAAACAAGATACTTCTTTTGGTTTATCTGAATTGGAAAGAATCAAACATGCCAACATAGCGCCAACTCACATTGTGGAAGACACCAGTTAACAACACAAAACTCAAACGAGAATCAAGAAAACGCTTCACTACCTAAGGAAACATCCTTTTTCTCAATTTCTCTTTTAGGAATAAAACTTCTCTCGAACCTTGGAATTCGAATTCATCGCATACCACACGAGCTCAAACCTCTTAATTAAACATTCTCAAATTATGCTCAAACTAAAATACATCATCCACACCATTGTGGAGAGGCTCTATTGATCCCACCGAACACTCTAGGCAACTCATTCTACTGACAAAATTAATTTGATAAAAGGCACCCAAAGCACCACAAAATAGATCCCACACATTCACATTACCTCCAACTTCCAAGAACAACAACTCAAAATCCTCAATACACACGCTCATGTACTACATCAGAAGGGTTCTATCAATGATCATTCCACTGCTCAGGAAACGCCATTATTCTATTTTCTCTACACACAATCATTGGGTGACCAAAGGTCTAGCATAAAAACGCAAAGCCCAGATTTAACCTCCAAGACCTCTACAATGAATTTATCTTATAATAGATAGTGAAATCATCGAATTAAATTTCTAACACCCACAATTATAACATACTCACTCATTGACTTCATCAGAAATCACCCACACAATCTCGCAATACTATCCAATTGCGTTACTCTATAAAATTTATCAAGGTTTCCATACCTTCGATAATCCCCAACATTTCAACATGAACTGAAGTTCTGGAATTCCACTATACCATAGGTTCTACTCAGTCGTAACACTATTTGGTTTTACTTCGAAGCCAAACATTCTATTTGAGTCAAATTTCCTCCAAAAGGTACAGATCAAAACCAATTCATCTTCTACTACTCCTCCAATAGCTTGGTAGCAAAATCTCACCACTACAATTTCTTATCCACCACCAACAGTTGCCAAATTACGCTTTGTAAAACTTTGCAACACAAAACGGTTGATCCTTTCTCAAAAGAAAGAGGCAAATAAGGACAAGTTTCATCACACAGGAAAACATTGCTCCTCATAGTGATCATGAAACCAAAAGAAATAGTCTGATATCGAAGATCTTGGAAAACAGAGGTTGAGTTCATAGTTGAGGGCTCACATTCCTCAAAAGGGAATAGCAAATAACAGCCAATAAGAAAATGACATTGCCATTGAAACTCGACAACTCTAGCGCAGAAAGAGTAGAAAGTTTAGGAACTGTTCAAATAACCACAAGTTACAAAACTTGACTCCAACTCTCAAATAGTCCTACCGCACCCTTTCCTTTAACACTGAACTTAATCCTTTGACTAACAACGCTTTGCCACAATGAACAAGATAAGGTTTTTTAGTCCAAACCACCAGAACTAATTAAGAACCAAAAAAAATTCTTCAACGCATCATATCTGCTCGGAACAGTTCAACTACACATGAAACATGAGATCCAAATGATCTCAGCCACAAAACTCGAAACCTTTTCATTTATGGGATTTCACGAAAAGCAAGTAGATTATTCTCCTCTTAAAGGAACCAACATAAATTTCTTTGATTGCAACCTCTCACGCCAACTCGCACTAAAGAGCCTTTAAGATTAAACCACACAAATCACTTAAGAAGCAATAGGACATTCCAATACATCATTTTATTTAAAATAATTTCAGCTACCGGACAATTCATGAGCTCCAAAAGATCGTGAAAGCTAAACTTGAAATATTCCCATTTAAGCGATATCACCAAAGGCGATCAAATTACTACAAGTATTAACATCAATCTCTCAACAACAATTAGAAAACACTTTGAAAGACCCCGTGAAAAGAATGGGTTGATTCTTTCTCAAAGAAGAGGCAAATGGAAGCGATTTTCACCAACTAGAAAATCATTTACCACTGCAATGAACACAGGACCAAGGGGAAAACCAATTAAGCAATGAACTCATAGAACATAAGTGGAGTCCACAGTTGAAAGCATAAGCCTCACAAGAAGAGAATATCAGACCTTAATAGATAAGAACAAACAAGCATTCAAGATCAAAGCACTTGCATCACTGAAGAACCATTATAACTTCGCATCATGTCGCTTTACTTGACAAACTTCGTTTACCACATAAAGCTTGAACCCCCAAAAGATCATGAACACAAGACTTGAAATTTGATCATTTAAGAAATATCACGAAAGGCGATCAAACTTCTTTCTCTATAAAAGAATCAACATTACCCTCACATTATTGAACATTTTATTAAGATCAATAACATACATTCCTGGTAATAATCAATTTACCCTACTATCACCTCAATAAACCTTCTAAAGGAAACATGACAAATCGTGTCATAGAAATCTCCAGCATCAAATGGGATTGTAATAACAACTTATTCTAGAAAAGAAACCTAGTGCGAAAGCCACAAAGCTGAAACAAACCTCTTTTTAACAAGCTCACTCTAGTACAAGACAAACTCATAAAACACACCAGATTAAATCACTTATTAGATTTCGCTCATATACCCTTACTGATGCTCAACGCCAGTATAGCACACACTAATAGCACTCTAACCATTAATACTAACAACCGATGATTACCTAATCATGGAAGCATTCATAGTCCTACCTTTGTTTAGAAATTGGAATGAAAGATCTTTAAACTTCAGCAATGGAATATTTATAAGACAAGGTTTTGGAAGTCAATACAACCACCCTCATCCATTTCTTCATACATATAACAACAATTTAGCATGGTAAAATCAGGTGAATCTAGCATTTGTACAAATTCTTCAGGTTTCCAAATAGAAGACATATTTAAGGTTAATATTTACTAAGGCAAAATTAACTTCACTTTTGAAGACATTAACTAAGAGTCATTGGTTTGCACAAAGATATTAACTCAACCTGATAACTCCTACCATACCAAGTAATTCTTTTAATTAAAACCTCTTAGATAAGTATGACAGTACAACACTAAAGGGTTTTAACATACTCTTTCTCTTAAGAGAGGCATTAAACTTCAAATCTCAAATTAACCCAAAAGAAATATGCAAGGTCAAAGCACCCACTTAATAGAGAACTTGCAAAAGAAATCTTCCACTGCCTGAAATTCCAAGCGAACAAATGAGTTACAATTTCCAACAGAGGATAAGACAGAACTTCGTGAAAAGATCAATCTTGCAAGTTAACTACATTCACAAGTAGTAGAAATAACACACTAGTTGGAGGAACAATATTTATTTCAAAGAACAAATAGAGACTAAATGGATCTTGCCCACCACATTATAACCACCAATCAAAAGAAAGTCATCAACTGCAAGGAACTACAACCAGGAGACCAAATACAAGCTCAAGGAAGACAACAAATTCATCAAAGAACTCATGCTCAACACATAACTATGGAATAGGGGTAAGTACTTCTCTATTCCCCTACCATGAATGGTGGTGTAGCCTGGCGAAACCTAGGACAACAACCATGACTTCAACTTCTCAACGTCCGTTACCAACACGTATGACCGTTATAATCAATTATGAATATATAGGATCATCTCATGAGAATCATAGAATAAATTCATAGATATAGGATATCACATCATATTATAGATTAACAACAAGAAAGATAGTACAACATAATGAAACACATCACTAGAAATGCAGATGCAATGGATTTCCCAAACCCCACCTACTGTGCAAAGTGTGTCAATTTAATATTCAATTACCACGGACCTAAAGCCAGCTCTGATACCAACTGTAACACCCTAGCTATTCGGAAGCTAAGATGTTACCTAAAGGACTAACATACAACATCAATACGGAGTAATTTTCAACAATATCTCAACTAATAACATAAAGAGATCAATATATACTAGAACGAATGTAGGAATATTATCTAAATCCAACCACAGTTCACAATCTCCAATTATTCAAGTCTAGTGAATCCACTAAGATAATTATATCAAAGGAGTAATCAAGGATCACAAGCAATTATTTAATCAACCTTAACTTAGAGAAAGATATCATCCATCATCAAACTCTATTTATTACAGTTCATCACTTAACTAATGAAAACACAGGATAAAATCATAATATTGAAACTTGGATATTGTGAAGTGAATGAATTATGTGTGTCTACTCCCTCCCAAGAATGCCATCATTAGTGATCACCTAGAATAAACAAATAAAGGCAAGAATGAGTCCAAGACTCAAGAAGTACAAAGAATAACTTGAACTACACTCAATATGAACAATACAATATCATTAAGAATATGAACATATCTTGAAAGAAACATATGAATGAATGGAATGAATGGACTACATACTGCTTATACTGCAGTATAGCCGGTGATGAGACCGTCGGTGTTCACTTAGGCCCGCATTTAACAAAATGCGGGGATCCAAGGCCCGTATGAAGAATGTTTCATACGGGGATCCAAATCTGCTCACATTGGAATGGTGGGTCTTACGTGCCCATACTAGAATTGATGGGTCTTTATTTTCCACTCCCGTGGAAGAAACATGAACAAATGAATGAATGGAATGAAACATGAATAATGAAAGACATCCTCTCTTTCAACATGGATTAACGGATATGAAAGGAACATAAAACATTGAATGTAATCTTGGATCATAGAAATAACAGTATGAATACAAGCACTCAGCATTCATCAACATTAAGAATTACGATGTACTTGCCTTTCGCTCTGTGAAGCGTTATGAGGCAAGACGGATGCCGCTACACTCGAAATTCCCCCTCCTACACAAATTGGATACTTGAATAAGGAACCACACGAATAGTACGTCACATGAAACGCTTAATTGCAGCATGCTAAACACAAGGTTCACAAAGTCGGTCTGCTCTATTAAACCAACAAATCTAGTAGGGCAACAATCGGGACAACAATACTAAATAAATCATAACTTTTGATCTGAGACTCGAAACGAGGTGATCTCTGATCCTAAGGAAACATAACGAAAATATCTACAAAAGTCTAGTTGGCGGAATCTCCCGATTCGGCCAAAAATCCATGTTAACAGTCCTATGAAAGTCGAACATCCAAACTATTTCACAGAAATACATAGCAGTAGAGAAATACTCATATCTTTTGATCTACAACTCCAAATTGAATGTTCTTTATCAATATAGAAAGGATAACAAAAATTATACAACAACCTGGTTGGGTGGAAACCCTGAAATTGCCCTTAACTTAATCATATCTTAAAAGACAAACTGACAGTTAATTCACGTCAGGAATTTAGGACAGCAGGAAAGATTCTACCATATCTTTTGAACCGTAAATCGGAATTTAGTGTTCTTGGCGTCTACGGAAAGCTAAGAACAATTCCTAAACAACTCTAGCAGATGGAAATCTAAAATTCGGTATATAAGAACATGATATCAGCCACGCAACATTCTGGACAGAACCGAACTATTAGCAGCAGCAATTCGATCCAATCAATCTTAATCGATTTCCCATCTATTATGAATCAAACAGCGAGGAACAACTTTTGTTACCCTTGTAGAACCTTAGGAAGACGCTGATCAAAACCCCCAAAGAAAATCTTCTCCCTCTTCTCCTTTTTCCCCTCTTCGCCCTTCTCTTGTCTTCCTCCTTATGGCCGACTACTGCAGGAGAAACCTCCAGAGATGGCAGCAATGGAGGCTCGATCTTGAGGGATGGAGAGGGAGGCGCCAAGGGTGAGAAGGGGAAGGGGTGGCGGCCATAGGACGGAGAGGGGTGGCGGCTTGGATGGAAAAGGGGAGGGAGGAGGAGGTTTGGTCTAGGGTTAAGGGGAGAAGGGGGCGACTGGGCCATGGGCCTTTGGGTGCCTCCCCCCTTACTGGCCCGCTTCATGGCCGGCCACAAAGTAGCCCTAGCTTGGGCTGGAGGCCCAAGCTCCTAATTTCCAATGAAATCCCTGAATTTATTTTAATTTCCTCTCCTAACAAGTTTCTCTCTTAACAAAATTTGGGATATTACATTTACCTCAAAAGGTCTTTGCTCAAACTTTGTCTTCCATAGTTCTTGTCCATCTTACACCTTGCTTGAGCCCAACCACTTACTCCCAGATCCATGACCATTCTCGACCCTCCTAACCAAGTCTTGATCCTCCTCACCGCTGACCATAGTTGACTCCAAGCCACCGCACCTACACAACAATGGACCAAGCAACTATTTCGGGCACAAGTTCTTTACAACTTGATCCACGTTAGCCATAACATTCATCATCCAACACATATGCAACAAATCCATGACCCTAGGGCAATTTTCAAAATTCAGCACAGCTCACTGTGCACTGAATTGCCACGGCCAATCGAACCGCAGCGGTAACAATGCACGGGTCTAACCGCCAACCATTGGCCGGTCAGACCTCTTTCCAAAACCAAAAAACACCTTTTCGATCTCTCGCCTAGTTTTAAGGCCCAAGATTCATTTTCATTGGCACTGTGCAAACACACCCTGAACACTCCTACAAAAGTGTTTGGTGTCTATTTTCCCAAAACTCGTGATCGACGGGCCGACTGACTGCATGGCCGCTCGTAACACTTCACATGGTGGTTAGACCACTCCGAGCCCTAACGACAAGAAGCCAACATTTGCAAAACAGGGAGTTCACTCTCCAAACTCCTCAACAAAGAATGCCAATTGTTCATCACCTATACTAAGACCAAATCACATGGTCTCTACATGTGTATTCGTTGTTAATTATTAATTATTTGACAATAACTCCTATATTGACCCTGATTGGTTGGTTGGAGACTACCTTTTGGTTAACATGTCAACAAGAGCTTTTTGAAATTGCTGTTAAACCCAGACCCAGATTGCAGCGAGTACTCATGGGAAACTAGAGGCTTAGGCCCTGGGCGTTGCTTGCTGGGAGCCTTAGCGGCAATATTTGATCGTGAACAGCAGTAGCGGCAAGTAGAAGGAAGGACTAGAAGAGAAGACACAAGAAGAATAGGTTGATATACTCTGGTTACTTTCTAGTGTACATACGCATCTCTTTTAAATAGACTAAGTTGTTACAATACTTAGATACAAACTCTTCATCCGAATCCAACTCAACTTGCCTAACTCAATTTACCTGTTTAACAAACCTTTCCTAAACCAAATTAAAATACCTAATAAACCTGACTTTCTATTCTAAACATTGTCATTGCCCGATTGTTGCCGATGCCTAGTGTAGACATTGCCCCACATGACATCTCTCCCCACCCTCGTAACAATTTCGTCCTTGGGTTGAAACAGAGGGTATCGATCACGAAAATTTGTCACGGGGTCCCATGTTGCTTCTAAATCTGGTAACCCTTCCCATTGCACTAAAATCTGACGAATACCGCGACTCAAATGCGCCCGGACCATAGGGCGAGGAGTTTCTGTCACCTACCCTTGGTGAAGATCCGGTAGGGCAGGTGGTGCTATCGGCGAATTACCATGAAACGGTTTCAATAAACTGACATGAAATACATCATGAATACGGATGTGAGCTGGTAACTCTAAACGATATGCGACGTCTCCAAATTTTTTTCCAAAACTAAATATGGACCATATTATCAAGGAGCTAGCTTCCGATTGACATGAGGTGCCAAGGACAAAGCCTGCCGATGATGAAGCCAAAGCCATGTCCACTGGCCAACGAAAAACTACAGCTCTCTATGTTTGGCATCATAATGAAGCTTATGGTGTTGCTGTGCCAGAAGAAGCCTATCACGCACATCAACTAAAAGTTGATCTCGCTCTTGAAGAAGGTTCTCGACTGCTGGCAAATGGCTATCTTGTGCAGAATATTAGCGAAGAGAAGGTGGCTCGTGTCCATAGACAATCTTGAAAGGAGTATCTCGAAGAGAAGTCTGAAACGACGTATTATAGCAATATTCTATCCAGGAAGCCAACAAATCCATTGTCAGGGGCGATCTCTAGTAATACAATGATGATACATAGCAATAATTTTGTTTGTCACCTCGGTTTGACCATCAGATTGAGGATGAAAAGCTGAACTGAGGTTGAGTTTGGTGCTAGACAAACAAAAGAGTTCAGACCAAAAGTTACTCACGAAAATTGGATCACGATCACTTATAATAGAATAGGGAATGCCATGTAAACGCACCACCTCATCAAAGAACACATGAGCCACTGAACTTGCAGTATACGGATGAGCGAGAGGAATAAAATGAGCATATTTGGAAAAGCGATCAACACCCCATCAAAATGACCGACTTCCCATTGACACGTGGAAACCCTTCCACAAAATCCAATCCAATATCCTCCCAAATGTGCGACGGTACTGGTAAGGGCTGCAGTAAACCTGCGGGATGCAAATGTTCAGACTTGTTTCATTGACATGTGGTACATGAACAAACAAAATCCTGTACCAACTAGCGGTCACGGTCGACATGAAAATCAACACGGAGACAGTGTAAAGTCTTTTGAATCCCCTCATGGCCAGCCGTATGCGCCGAACTCAAAATTGTCTGGAGCACCGGGGAAGATTGCAGCACATGCACCCGATTATGATAAAGAACCAACCCATCGGTTACTGTCCATAGTGCAGCCAAAGTACCCGCAACAATCTGAGCATGGAGAGTAGCCAACTCAGAATCCATAGCAACATCTTGCCAAAGAGCATCAAATAGATCAAATTGTGGTGTAGACAAAGCAAAAACTGACCTTTCCTCTTGATCATGCACTACTATAGAAAAGGTATTCATAGACGGTTCAAAAACGTCATCACAGACAGTTTCGTGAGCCGTCTAAGTTCATGGGTCAGTGATGACATGATGTCATCACAGATGGTTTTCAAACCGTCTGTGATGCATACTTTCACAGACGGTTATTAACTGAGAACCGTTTGTGATAGAACTTATCACAGATTGTTTGTGGCTGAAACCATCTGTGATAGGAACCTATCACAGATGATTTGTGGCTGAAACCGTCTGTGATGAATTTTCTCTTTAAAGCCCCAAGCAGTGGCTGCTTGTGCCATTAAAACCGGCATCGTATATATATTATATATAAATTGTTCTTAGTCTCTTAGCCACTTTGGAGGGATCGTCCACGCAGCATGAGAAGGATGAGATAGTAGCCACGGGCAACCTCATTGAGCCCCTGCAAGTTTAAGAAGTATGGATGCAAGGAGAGCGTCAGGACATCCAATTACTTGGATGTTGTCGATAGGTAATTGGACGTCGCTATGTTCAGAAAGTGACGTGGATGCGTAGGTATTCCGACTGAGAAGTGGCAACATGTATCAGCAACTAACCATTCTTTAGCATGTAATCGTCTTTAAACCCAACAAGAAGACCAAGCAACCATTCTCACATTTCAAAAGAATTCTCAACTTGTTGCTTGGTGTTCTTGTTGGGTTTAAAGACAATTACATGCTCAAGAATTGTTGGTTGTCGATAGATGATGCCAAGCTAGAGTACTTAAGATCCATGTCACTTTTCATAGCGACGATCGACAACATCCGATAATTGATGTCCCGACACTCTCCTTGCATCCATACTCTTAAATCAAGATGGTTCGATGAGATTGCCCGTGGCTACTATCTCATCCTTCTAATGTCAGTGGACGACTAAATATAACAATATATATATGTATATATATATATATATATATATATATATATATATATATATATATATATATATATATATATATATATATATATATATATATATATATATATGATGTCGGTTTTAATGAACGCTGGAGACTTTATAGAGAAGAGATTATGAATGGAATGGTAGGACGCACTGGGACGCAAGGTAGGAGAACTTGACCAAGCATGAACATAGTTACATAGACAAAGGTGAAATGAATGACGAGAGCAATGAATAGGTGTTGTAGTAGTTTTGACTCATTTGGTCTTGTTTTGAATACAATACACGCCAAGCCTAAACCTTTACAAATCTAAAAGTTAATTGCAGACCAAGCCCCATCGAACGCATCAATATAAGCCAACCAAGCACAAAGCTAGAACCGACATCAATAACCCTCGTTATCCATTAGAGAGCATTAACCAAACCCACCATCCCCATTCATTTTGTCAATCTGAACCCTGACATGAACTAAGCAAGATGCATATATATAGAATGCACATACACCAATAGCCCTCGGTTTACATTTCACGAGCAAGGGACTATTAATATGAACTAATTATCAATTCAATTTCAGCATAAGACTATTAACATCATTGAGTAGTTCAATAGCTAGCAAGGTGCCACTAGCCAACAAGCATCTGCATGATCATTGCATTCATTTATATTTATGATTTCTCTATACTTCTCTCTACATGTATGTATTACACATTTACACATCTATGCAATGATGCACTTCTCTTCATGTATGTATGTATTACACATTTAGCATCTAGGCTCTAGCCAATGGCCATCACTATCAGCATCAACCAACAACGAGACAACATCAAGAAGACAAGAAGGGGACTTACGCATTAGTGGGAGAGCCAAAGAGGTTGGAGGCATGAGGGAGGTCCGAGGTAGCGCAACGAGCCGGTGGCAAGAGGGAGGAGGACACAGGAGGCTGCGGCGTGGGGAGGATGAGCGAGTGTGGCGCGCAGCGAGGGGTGACTAGGAGTTTGATCCGACGGTGCAGGGAGGAGGGAGCTTGGTCCGGAGGTGCAGGAGCTGGCGGCGAGGGAGGAGGAGCTCGGTTCACATGAATACCAACAGCACAAACCAATAGGTGATAGATCTGTCTTACCTCAACATCGCCGGTGGAGAGGTAGCGGGGGGCTTCTGGGAGGAGGAAGAGGGAAGGCGCCAGTCGTCACGTGGTTGTGGCACAATGGTCACACTGCACAAAACACTCTTATCATACGAGTGTCTTATGTAGTGAACCATGGTGTCACAACCGTTGGCGGCGGGAAGAATGGCGACGTCAGTGACGGCGTCGGTGGGGAGGGGAACAAATGAGAGTAAGGCCGCTAGGGAGTGGCGAGTTAGGCGCAAACCCTAGCGGCGGGCTCCTACTAATAGAGACTTATCACGAGCGGTTCTATTATGGAACCGTCGGATGATACTATCCTAAGCGGTTCCATGGAATGGAACCGTCCGTGATATCCCATATCACGGATGGTTCCATTATGGAACAAATCTATGAACAGTTTTTCTCAAGTATATTTATTTTTAATATACACTTACATGACATGAAGAAATTACATGTTTATATGTCAATTTTGTCATTTAAATCTTGCTGAAAATTTGCTTTAACTATACATACATACATACATACATACATACATACATACATATATATATATATATATATATATATATATATATATATATATATATATATATATATATATATATATATATATATATATATATCAAATCTATTCCACTCACCTCCAGTCTAGATATATATATATATATATATATAGATATAGATATATAGATAGATAGATATATATATATATATATATAGTAATAATTCAACATATAATTAATATAGTAACTTCACCTCCAAACTTTTATTTTTTTCATTTTAGAATTTTCATAAGGCCAAACGGCATGGCGTTAAACACAAAAGATTAAAAAAGTAAAAACCTATAAATAAACAAAGTTTTTCTAGTGGCAGAGGTAGGCTGCTATCTCCGTCTTCAATACTTTGTAGTCGACAGCGTCGGGGGTGGACAGTTCGTGATCGAACGAAGCCTAAAATGCGTCCACTCGTTGACGCGCTCGTTCGAGTGTCTCCCAAAGACCCTCGGACTGTTGAATCAAGAAGAATTGATCCCATAGGCTCTCTTCCCTTGCTTGAGGGGTTTGGGCACAGTCGACTCGATGCTTTGCCGCCTCAATTCTGCAGATCCAAGTGGCAAGCCTCACGGAGATGTGCAGCGTCGCTTTGGAGGACCACGTCAATTACAGTAAACTCACGAAAGTGAGAGATCACCGGGAAGACACGGCGGAGGAGGATGTCAAGGCGGCGGAAGGTGGCCGTCACTGCTCCTGCAAATTCTCGAACAAAGAAGTGAAGACTTTGTTGAAATGAAGTGTTCTTCCACAAAGACAGTTCAACGTCTGTGAGAGAGGTGCTCGTAGAAATGCGGCGGAGTAGGCCATCAATGCCGGCAATAAGTAAACAAAAAAGGCAGTCATTTCTATTTTTTTTTTGTATAAGTGGGGATGATCATCTTCGATGGCGGATGATCCTTTTTATAAAACAAGGAATAAATTTGGAGCGTGAAAGCGAAGAGACGCATCGGGGAGCAAGCGGCATTGATGTGACGAATTGAGCGCGATCGGCGATTTAAGAAACTCATCGGGCTTCAATTGGGAGATGTAGCGATATTATCATAGACGGTTATAACAAAAAACCATCTGTGATATGTAGCAATATCACGGACGGTTATTGTTAATAACCGTCTGTGATGTTTCACAGACGGTTCTTTGTTAAAAACTGTTTGTGATATGTAGAATTATCACGAGCGATTATTAACAATAGCAAATGCATGATAAGTTATAAACGGTTTTAGCTATGAACCGTGCGTGATATTACCTCTTCCACGAGCGGTTTTAGCGCGGCCGTGCTTCTGAGCGATCTCTAAACAAAAACTATCTGTGATTGCATGTAATATAGACGGTTTTGGTCAACCATTTGTGATGAGGCGTCCAGTATTAGCCTTTTTGTAGTAGTAGCGTCTAGGCAAGCAGTATCGGCTACAACAAGTAGACAACTAGGTTTAAATTCCACGTGAAAATCATAGCCAAATAATTTACTCACCCAATGATCTTTGAGGAATCGTCGAAAGGCATTGATTGAGCAAAAATTTAAGGCTATAATGATCTATCCAGATGAGGAACCGGCGTCCCCATAGATAAGGTCACCAATGATGAGGCAATTTGAACCAATCCAATGAGCTCCCATTCATAAGTCGCGAGACCAAGGCACGACTAAAAGAAATCAATAGGTCATTGTCTTGATGTAGAAGCGCCTAATGCCCAAACTAGACTTATCACACTTGATAATGAAATCAGCCCCGGAATCGATGAAGTTGAAGGATTGGGGCTATGGACAAAACCTCCTACCATTTAAGGAAGGCACTAGTGGCGTCTGTTGTCCAAGGAATGCCGCTTTTTCAAAAGACGTGTAAGTGGTTCGCAATAGTGCCAAATCCTTGATAAATTTACTGGTAATACCCGCCAAGCCGAGAAGCCATGTAGTGCTCGGATAGAAAGAGGTGTTGGCCATGCCGAATGGCCCGAACCTTGAGTCATCCATAGCAACCCCATTTCTGAAATAACATGGCCTAAATAAGCCATTATCCGCTCCCTAAAAAGACACTTAGATCTTTTAAGAAATAATAGATAAAGTTGTAAGAGACGAAGAACTACGGGACATAGATGCTCGCCCAAGAATGACTATAAATCAACATGTCATCGAAAATACCAACACAAAGCGGCGTAAGTATGGTCGAAGAATACTGTTCATCAATGTTTGAAATGTGGCCGGGGCATTCGTCAACCTGAAGGGCATGACAAGGAATTCAAACAAGCCCTCATGTGTGTGGAACGCATTTGTCTTGGAATGTCGAGGAGGATGCATGCGCTTTGGTGATATCCCAGCGAAGATCGAGCAGTAAAGAATTTGGCGCATGAAGCTCATCAAAGCTCATCCACCACAGGATTGGAAATTTATCCTTGATCATCTTCTCATTTAGTCTTGCGATAGTCAACATAGAATCGCTAGGAGCCATGATGTTTCTTAACAAGAAGCACCGGTGATGAAAAAGTTCTTTGCACTAGGGCGGATGATACCTTGGTTCAACATCATGCGCATTGACACTCAAGTTCATCCTTGAGGAGCTATGTGTCTTGATAGGGTCGAGGCGGATCTGATCTAAGTACTAGGCACAAGGTGAATATGATGGTTCTGAGCTCATTAGGAGGCAAGTGTTGATGGTGTTGTTTCTAGAGCATCTCAATGTTGTGTTTTAGCCGGTTCAAATGAGGAGAGAAGGCATTGAATCGATTCAATACATTGGAGGAGTCGATTATAACAAAAATGCATGGAACCGGACCCTACTTAGGAATCGATTCAAAGCATTAAACAACTCATATAAGCATTAAACAACTACATAGGAAAGAGTGCGGTTGAGAGAGGATATTATTATTTTGTGGTTTTTAATGAAAGCGTGGGTCCCGATTATTAGTAGGAATCGGTTCAATACATTGGAGAAAAATAAGCTCGATTCCTAGAATGCTTATGTGGCATGACTTTGAATCGACGTCGGTTCAATACACTAAAGATGCTCTAAGGGCCCTTTTGGTACTTACTAAATTAGAGAAAAGAAGAAGCGTGGCAAATGGAAAAGAAAATCATTTTGATGGGCCCACTTGTATTTATGAGGTGGGTGAGGATATTGTTGGAGGCATTGATCGATTCAATCCTGGTCTTTGATGGTTCGTTCCTCTTCTCTCGGCTGTTCGTGCGAGTGGAGGCGGAAGACTCGGATGGTGTTGGTTCTGTAGGCGCAAGTGGCATGATGATTTGTTTGCAAGCCATTCGTAGCAACCGAGCATAGGATCACTGGGGGCTTCTTGACTAAATAGAGGTGCAGTCTCATGATTTTTTCCGGTAGAGGAACAATTTGTGTGTTCGATCCCCAATCTCTATTTTGGCTTCTTCCCGATTTTGATCTTCTGTTGTGGGCTGCTTGGAGCACTTGCGACGCAGCAAGTAACCCGACGCCATCGGTGGGAGCACTGTGTTGGTCTTGAAGGGGAAGAAGGCATTCGATTTCAATTTTTGATGCTCTGATTAGTGCTTCAGCTGGAGCACTTATTTGGGGTTTCTTGTGCGGCTTCTCTCCTACTTCCTCAACTTCACATTTGGTGTGTCCCGAGTGTGGAGATCGGCATTGTATCTCCGTTGACCTCGCCATCTTACGCTGACACGGCGGGCGATAGGTTTTTACGGGATAGCGTCTATCGACGTGCCTTGCCGGTTCATCTCGTTGGCTTTGAGTGCCTTCGCCGTTGTGAGTATTGTGACCAATCGTGCACTGTCTTTTTGCATATATATATTTATTTGTGCTGTGCTAGTTGAAATATTTAATCTATGATTGGGATTGATCTTGAGACCGACTTTGGAAGATATTGCAAAGATATGAGTGATTCGGTTTTATGCTCTGTGATGAATAGATGTCATAAATGAAATTGAATATGATATAGTGTATAGATTAAGTCTTGAGCTATCAGGTCTTGCTATTTTCTATTGCTTTGATTAGGTTAAATCATCTGTTAATTCTTCTTTGTTCTGGAGGTTTTCGGTCAATACATGTTTTATATTCTTGTGGTAGTTCGATCCATTGATTCATTCTCTGTGATTCCTTGTGGGTCTCGATCGTATTTGATTAGTAATATTTATTGAGGTGTATAGGCTGTTCTGTTATCCGGCAAGTCTAAAGTTGGTTGATATCTTGATTCTGTTTGATTGGAATAGCAAGTTTTAAGTTGAGCTCAAGGCCTAATCTATAATTGACATATTCAATTTGTGATTATATTTTGACATGAGAGCTGTGATGACCAAGATTATATCTTGTGCATCTAGCCTTTTAAAAGCAATTAATTTTCATTTAAGTCGTAGCTTTATGCTCACTTCTGACATACACATGGTGTATGTGTCGAGCATATTATCCCTTTTAGATGACCTAGAAGAATTACATAAGTATTTGTTAATTTGGTCATTTAAGTTATGGTGGAATTATGCTTTAATTTCTATTAATTATGTTGGAACTATTTTTGAATGTTTGCTAAAACCGCATCTTATTCAACAGATGGTTCGGCAAATAAATAAGAGAAGTCAGACAAGAGAGCTCCCATCATCGCACTGCGTTCAAGGTGGTAAGCCCGAACAGCTTCGGTCGATGCACCCAAACCAGACCATTGGACCTTGCGATTGTTGCTTTAGAAGGCCATTGTTAAGGCATCAAAATCCCACAGAATTGGACCAGTGTTCCTAACCATTGAATCCCCAACACAATGTGAAAGCCATCTAATGGAAGAGAATAACAGTCGACGTGGAACCCCTCAGTACCAATCTACAGAGACATCGCCGGACAGAGCCCCACGCTAGGTACTCGATCACCATTAGCAACCAAGACACGCATCCCAGGACATGGCTGAGCACATACACGTTCACGACGAGCTGCCATCGGCGTGATGAAGTGGTGTGTAGATCCAGAATCCAGTAGTGCCAAAAGGGATGTTGTGCCGACCGTCACCCGGAGCTGCATGGTGTTGTTGGCACATGGCTTGATGTCTGTTAATGCATATAACGATATGCCCGGTTCCTCTAGACCTTTTTCATTGTCCAGAAGATCTTCATTGTCGAAGCCACTGCTCGGAGACAATAACAGAAACATACGCTTGCAATGATGTCCTGGGTGAATTTCTCTTCGTAATTGTAACATAGACCAGCTGCATGTCGCTGATCCATCTCCTTGGCTGTGAGAAAGCGACGGGCGCATATTGTGATGTAGGGGAATGGAGTCAGCACCCATCCGAAGAGTCGGCACCATGGTTATGGCAGATTGGGCTGGTGACGTTGTGGGCATTGCTTTCGCGAACGTGATCGCTGGCCATGTTGGATGCAAATTGGTCACCTGGCCTATGACCAGCGCTCTCTGTTTATATGCCCGTGCAAGTGCCATGGCCATCTACAAACTAGCTGGATTCTGTAGTTCGACGTCGGTCTGGATGGGTTCGCGAAGACTGGGTGTGAACAGCTGAACTTGTTAGTGAGGCTGTAGATTGTCGATTTGGCACAGTATGGCTAAGAACTTCTCTTTGTATTCTTCGACAGTGCCGGCTAGTATTAGTTCTTTGAGTTTACCCAAAGGGTTGTGGCGGATTGAAGGCCTGAATCGCAAATTGATGTATTCTTTGAAGTTACGCCAATTTGGTTTGCCTTCATCTCGCTCGAGTTGAAAATACCACTGCTGCACGATGTCGATGAGATGGTATGATGCAAGCCATACCTTCTTGTTTTCTGGGGTCTTCTGTCCGAAAAAAATTGCTCACACCTCTGCAGCCAGTCGAGAGGATCTTCTTTCCCTTCATACTTTGGAAATTCGAGTCGGGGAAAACGAGGAGACCATTCAGCAGTTTGCAAACCTCCATTGGCATGGTTGGGAGCTCTCGAACCAAGCTGGTAGGAGTCGGCAGCAAGCCATCCCCTCGAGTTTCAAGACTAGCGAGTCGATCACCAATCTCCCCGATGGAGTTGTCTTGCCGATCGAAACGTTCCTTCATCTGATTCCATTGCGTTGTCATAGTTGCCGTTAGGGTCACAATTTGCTCATGGATCGCTTCCATTGTCGCTTGATCGTTAGCGATAGTCTCTGATACGGTGATACCAAGTTGTCACTCCCAGAGCTAGATCGCAGCAGTACTCATGGGAAACTGGAGGCTTAGGCCCTGGGTGTTGCTTCCCGGAAGCCGTAGCGGCAATATCTGATCGTGAACAGCAGTAGGGGCAAGCAGAAGGAAGGACTAGAAGAGAAGGCACAAGAAGAATAGGTTGACAGACTCTGGTTACTTTCCAGTGTACATACGCATCTCTTTTAAATAGACTAGGCTGTTACAATACTCGGATACAAACTCTTCATCTGAATCCAACTCAACTTACCTGTTTAACAGACCTTTCCTGAACCAAATTAAAATACCTAATAATCCTGACTTGCTATTCTAAACATTGTCATTGCCTGATTGTCGCCGACGCCTAGTGTAGAGGTTGCCCCACGTGGCAATTGCACTGAGCACCTGTTCTAACATCCATGTTATACTATACGGGTAAGTGGACATACATATTTTGCTAGTAGAGTAACAAAAATAGGGAATTTAAAACCCCATCTAATATATATTCGATGAACATGTGTCTTGGAGCCGATCGAACGCATCAATGCACAAATCAACAAACTTCAATGCTATGATTGACTTAAGAGTAGAAATGATCCCAGGCAGAAACTTTGCTTCCAGAAACACCGTTGGTCGTGGATTTTTTTTAAATAATCTAGTTTTTATTCGAAATTACAGTAATAATACTATATTTTTTCTTTTTACAGGAATAATCATCTGTTGCTCAACCATCGGACAACTAAACCAAGTCACTCAACGGTTGAGCGACAAGTGTCCAAGTAGCTCAACCGTTGAGCGACTTGGTCTAAGTAGCTCAACCGTTGAGCGACTTGTACACTTGTCGCTCAACGGTTGGTCCTAGTGTGCAGTTCACTAAGCTAGTAGGACATGCATTGTACCCGTTGGGCGACTAGTATCCAAGTAGTTCAATCGTTGAGCGACTTAGGCTAGTCACCCAATAGTTAAGCGACAGATAATTATTTCTGTTAAAAAAATAGTATTATTACTATAATTTTGAGTAAAAACTAGATTATTTATATAAAAGAAATTCGTTGGTCGTGCGTGCCTCCGCAGATATTCCACACTATCCAGCAGCGTCATGCCAAATTTCGCACATATCACACACAGTGACACAAAATCTAGCTTTGACTCCCCTACGCTTGCCGTCCGCATGCGCAGCTAGCTAGCCCATATGGTCCGCCGTGTCCAATCTAGATGGTGTGACACAGTTTTACTGTTATGCCGTGCTAAATGATGTGACAAAGAGTACGTTCGAACCGGCTTAGGCCGAGCGACCTGCTGCGCCCGTCACCAGGGGTAGACGACACGCGCCCGGGTGAGGCAGATGCTGTCGCTTCGGTGGTAGGGGTAGGTCACCTGCCGTCCTCGGTATCCACAGTAGGAGCACTGTACAGAGACTATTTTTGTAAATTATAGCAGAAGAGCTATTTTTAAAATAAAAAATGGCTACAGACCAGAAATATAAAAATTTCTTGACTCTCTCTCTCCTTGGGAACAACGATCCAGATCCTCTCTGTAGCAGCACAGAGGTTACTGTGTAAAAAATATTTTGTGAGAGAGCGGACAGTGGGCTGACACCGTATCGTAGAAAATACTGTAGCGCCTTTGCCTCGTGCATGGAGTCTAGATCTCCTAGGAAATAAGGATGCGTACCCTGCGGTTTGTGGCCCTTGGATGGAGTATCCGATGGTTTAAGACCAAGGCCGGTGAGATGATTTCAATTTCTCACAAGAAGTTCCAAAGCCCTCAATTTATCTTACGTAGATTTGATCGCGAGCGTTCATTCCAGATGGGACGGTCCACGAGGTAGTAGGGTGCAAATGCAGCGGAAGATTTCCATCCGGCCGACAGACAAATGGCTCATGGAGCGAATACGAGAAAGAATAAATGAGTATCTGGTATTATTAATGTCCGATTCTGATTCCGAGGAAAAAATACGGAATATGATACGAGATAAGCGATATTCGTCTATATGTATCTGTATGTTTAGTGGTATGAGGTAAGCCTATTATGATTTCACTTAGAAACATGATAACAGTAGGTGGGTTGCTCTATCTGAGTAGGTAGGGAATATTGAGTGTTTTTTTCTTCAACATTTTAGCGATTAGTTTCTCTGTGATCGCTCTGATTACACCCATACTATTCAATGTTCCGTGTAGGGGTGCAAAAGAAGCAGATAATTTCCGTCCGACCGATGGCTTACGGAGCGAATACGGGATGGAGAAATGGGTATCCAGTATTATTCTTGTTCGGCTCCAATTTCGAGAAAAAATACGGAATATGATATAGAATGAGTGATATCTATCTGTATCTGTTTCGATTGCACCCCTATGACGTAGTAGTAGTATTGACTAATGAACAGAGAAAATGAACCGTAAATAACGGAGCAATGTGTTGGAAAAAAGGTACAGGTTAATTTAGAAATTGTAGTTATGTTTTGTCTTGAGGGCACTCCCAACAGTTTGATATACTAAACCTTGTTACAAGAGGAGAGAGAAGGGTTAGAGGGGATTTTAGGGTTTAGGGTTTAGATTTATAAAAGAATGAAGTAAGTAAAATAATAGTAATAGCTAGTAAAGCTTTTTAATATAAAATTATATCTTTAGAAACGTAACAAAGGCTTCAGATACATGAAAGTGCACTCATATGGATTATGGAACCAGAATACATACTGATCCCTTGCCTGGGTTCTGCAGTATCGTGACTATACGAGCTTTTGAGCCATTCAACCGCAAATAATGTTTTAGATTACTAGCTGAATGCCCATGCATTGCTATAAATAAAAAGCATATATTGAAATCTTATACAAATTTATGAAAAACATAGTTAACCAATTAGTAGATAGACAAAAGGTTGCATCAGGTGTTATGCTAATTGGAAGGTATGATTGTATGAATCATCAACAAATATGGTATATTTATGAAAATATAGTAAATGCATCATCACGCTGTCGGACCTCAGACGTGGAATACCCGAAGCCCTTGTGTGTGGATCATATTAGTCCCACGATCAGTGGCTAGTGCACATATCTACAACATTGATATTCTTATCCATACATTATACACACAATATGAAACAAATATAGGACATAAACTTAAGCGTTTATACGACAAGTATCTGTTACACGGCCGACCGGCCAAATTAAAGCATAAGTAGCAAGTTAAATAGTAGAAGCGTAGCGAATAAAATCAAAAAGTCCGGCCATGTATCTATCCATACCCTCAAGCAATCGACAAGGATAAGACCTAGCAAGACCCATCCCCGTACCCTCCGGTATTGGGAGCGAAGAAAGCGTCGTCTGGAATCGGCTCATCCTCATACTCTGATCAACAATTTTAAGCTAGACTGAGTACATTTTGTACTCAGCAAGACTGGTAGTGTATCACAACATAATTATAAATGCATGGCTAACAAAGGATGAAGCTCTATTCTACAAGTTATTTTCAGCATTAACCAAGTTTTATTTGCAACATCAATATGTAATAATTTGCAATGGAAATTTGAAAGAGCAATTGACAGATATCAAGATATCAAAATAACAAATATGTAACTCAATAATAGCAAAATCACAACCCTCCTCGGCTGCGATCAATATTTCATTCTCTGCCACGGACTTGACACTCACACAAACCAACCACCCCAACACTTTCCAACAAACCTGTTTTGTAAAAGTATAGACTATACCCGTGAACAACACTTACCACGCCATGACCGTGAGCATGGCTATTTCAATAGATTTATAGTCTGCAGAGGTGTACAACTTTACCCACAATATATGAGCTCTCTAGTTTGTTTGGCATTCGTCGATACCACCACACACAACATGATAGTATGCAGTCTGGAGTTCATAACGTAGTCTTTACATCACCTAGTCCTAACCTTGCATTAGCCTGGTGAATGTAAATCCTAACATCACCCGAGTTCCTCCCGTTTCACTGTGGCATTCTCTGTTGTATCGGCAAGCTTTGGTCTCAACACCTTGGTGAAGGGAGCCCCTTCGAATAACCCTTCCTGGATTGCTCACACTACTGCGGCCTACCAACATTCAAGGCTAGTCCTCGATGACTTAATTAGCTAAGACCATCCCATACCGATACATGTGGTTGTACACATAGGCATAGGTTGGATACGCAGGTGTTTGGTCCTTAATCGACCCAGGCGATGATCTCCTCGTATCTACGTGTGAGACACACCTCGCACATTCATCTGTTCATAATATATCTCGCCCGTGTCAGAATCTAAGTTTTTCATTTTTATTTTATATCAAACTAACAAAGGTAACCCCTTTGGACCAATCATTTCAAAATTCCTCTGTAACACCCAGAAATCCCAATTTTGGGAAATTATAATGAAAACAAGTTGGAGAATGATTTTAAGCATGTTTTTTTGTGGAAAATTATTTTTGCATGATTTTGGAACTAATTGCATAAATCAAATAGTGAATTTACTTACAAACAACAATTTGGAAGAATTTTTGAGAACAACAAAGAACAGATAAAATCCTAGCAAATTTACAGAAGAAAATATACTGCAAAAGAGGCCCCATAAATATTTTCATAAATTTTGAACCTCATTTGCTAAGTACAAAAATTTGGGGAAACGGTTAGCTAGTTTTGGAAAATTCAAAAGCTAAATCAAATTTCCCACTGAGCAAATGGGCCACATCTACGTCGGCCCAAGTTTTTTCATACCCAATCTAGCCCATGCCTCCCTCCCCCACTAACATGTCGGTCCCGCATGTCATCACCTCTCTTCCCCTTCTCGCCTCGCCTACACGCCAACTTGCCCTTGCCAGCTCCGCCGTTCGCCCATGGTTCATGACAACCGCCCATGGGTTGGTGCTTTTCAACCACCCTCCTATCACCTTCGCCTACTATCGCCCATGCTATCTATTGGTGATATGCCCTAGAGGCAATCATAGTGATGATTGTATCACGTCTATGTTTACGAGTTATTGAATAAATGTTATTTTGTTCCTTGGATAAATCATTGGTTATAAGATTAACAAGTATGTGACTTGTTGGTGAAGCTCTTTTAACTTATATGGTATCGTTCTAAAAGTATCCCTAGCCGGATGTCTTTGGTGAAACACTAGTGACTTAGCGACAAGCACATGTATTGATTGATGACCATATTTCACCGGTCACTACTACGTAAAAGGTCTTCACAGACGGTTCAAAAATATCATCACAGACAGTTTCGTGAGCAGTCTGAGTTTATGGGTCAGTAATGGCATGAGGTCATCACAGATGGCTTTCGAACCGTCTGTGATGTAGACTATGACAGAGGGTTATTAACTAAAAACCGTCTGTGATAGTCAACTATCACAAACGGTTTGTAGATGAAACCGTCTGTGATAGCCGTTGTGTCATGAACGGTTTTCTATATTAAACCGTCTGTGATAGCTGATGTATCACAGACGGTATGTCCTAAGGAACCATCTATTATACTCTTTTGTATTGCTAAATCTATTTCTGTTTGTTGGCTAGCCTCAGGAAATGCCAGCCATGCCCTATGAAACAAGCTGAAACACAACAAGTACATGTATACATCCAATTCACATTAATTTTAGAAATAAGCACATCCAATTCACATTCATCTCGAAACAAGCACATGATCCAATTCACATTCATTTGTAAACAAAGCACATCCAATTCACATATCAATTAACTAAAATTAACCATTCATGTACATTTACACACATGTACCATTAAGTTCAATCTTATCCCAATCAAGTTCAATCTACATTATGGAACTTCCCATATGGATTTATGACCTCACGGTTCAAGAATGCCGCAAATTGTCCTCGAATGTTTATGAGCTGGCCTTGTTCTAACGCAGTTGTATCGATGCTCGCAAAATATCGCTAGGAAGATTAAATTCGTGCATATATAAATTGATAAGTATGAAATAATTATTGCAAGACTGACAAACCTGAGGATCATCGGTCATCACAGAACCGACGAGTAGTTCCATGCTGTGGCAAATATAGTATTCACAGAGGTTGCAGGCCAGCGGCTGCTGGTGGCACTACAAAAATAGAATTGATTAGTTCGAGAGGCATTACTACGAAGTGTTATATAGGATTAATGTGTAGTAGAGAATTCCGAGAAATTTAGATCGTGTCGAGAATCCTTCCTTGCAATTCCTCATTTAGCAAAGTACACGCTAATCGACCTATGTGATTCCAAGAAGTTAGCCTTAGCCATTGCAAAGGAAGGAAAGACAACAATAGAGTTATCTATGGAGGAAATGTGTTTACCCATCGATTAATTGTCGGACAATTGTGAAGTCGTGTGTGGCCCTCTTTAGGGAATCTAGGTACATTACCCTGTTCTGTTTTGGTATAATTACAATTAGAATCCAGTGGAACCTACACAGGAATGTCGCCATAGTCATTAAACCTAAGTTTATGTTGCTTATAAAGTACAAATCAACAAGTATGGCCACTAGTGCAAAGACTTACTCTCGGTTGTAGGGCAAAATTATGAATTCCTTGTTGCGGTGAGCCAAAGAATGACTACTGTCATGTAATTCTCGATGAATTTTGCATTCTCCATGATAGTTTGCAAGGAGACCAAGTATGGGTCGAGAAACTTACTAGTGAATTCCTTAATTCGGCTTCAGAAATCATGTGTGTGTGTGTGTGTGTGTGTGTGTGTATATATATATATATATATATATATATATATAGGATGCCTGTTTTGTACTCTTAGGAGTATGTACTCCCACTTCCAATATACCACTTAAACGCACATATTATACTTCTTTATCATTTTGACAATTGTGAAGTCGTGTGTGGCCCTCTTTAGGGAATCTAGGTACATTACCCTGTTCTGTTTTGGTATAATTACAATTAGAATCCAGTGGAACCTACACAGGAATGTCGCCATAGTCATTAAACCTAAGTTTGTGTTGCTTATAAAGTACAAATCAACAAGTATGGCCACTAGTGCAGCACTTACTCCTGGTTGTAGGGCAAAATTATGAATTCCTTGTTGCGGTGAGCCAGCAATGACTCTGTCATGTAATTCTATTTAATTTTGCATTCTCCATGATAGTTTGCAAGGAGACCAAGTATGGGTCGAGGAAACTTACTAGTGAATTCCTTAATTCGGCTTCGAAATCATGTGTGTGTGTGTGTGTGTGTGTGTATATATATATATATATATATATATATATATATATATATATATAGGATGCTGTTTTGTACTCTTGGGAGTATGTACTCCCACTTCCAATATACCACTTAAACGCACATATTATACTTCTTTATCATTTTGACAATTGTGAAGTCGTGTGTGGCCCTCTTTAGGGAATCTAGGTACATTACCTGCTCATTTTGGTATAATTACAATTAGAATCGATGGAACCTACACAGAATGTCGCCATAGTCATTAAACCTAAGTTTGTGTTGCTTATAAAGTACAAATCAACAAGTATGGCCACTAGTGCAAAGACTTACTCTCGGGTTGTAGGGCAAAATTATGAATTCCTTGTTGCGGTGAGCAGACAATGACTCATCATGTAATTCTCGGCTAATTTTGCATTCTCCATGATAGTTTGCAAGGAGACCAAGTATGGGTCGAGGAAACTTACTAGTGAATTCCTTAATTGACCGAGAAATCATGTGTGTGTGTGTGTGTGTGTGTGTGTGTGTGTGTGTGTGTGTGTGTGTATATATATATATATATATATATATATATATATATATATATATAGATGCCTGTTTTGTACTCTTGGGAGTATGTACTCCACTTCAATATACCACTTAAACTTTATATTATACTTCTTTATCATTTTCAGGTATACTTAAATACCAATTATAAGATACTCCAATGCGATTTGATTGAAAAATTTTCATTGGAGCCTTTTTGCTTTTTGCTATATACCCTTTTTCATATATAAAAAAGTATATACACAAATTTTGCTATAAAAAGTGGAATTTAATGAAATTTTTCATGAAACTCACTTTGGGGTATCTTATAATCATTATTGGAGTATGCACAAATAGATAAAGATGTATCATCATACCATTTAAGTGGTATATGAGAGGTGGGGCACGTACTCCCAGAATACCATACCATTTTCCTATATATATATATATATATGTATGTATATATATATATATATATATATATATATATATGTATATATATATATATATATATATATATATGTATATATATATATATATATATATATATATATATATATATATATATATATATATATATATATATATATATATATATATATGTATGTATGTATGTAGACACACACACACACACAAAAGCAAGGAGTTATATATAACATTTATCGGTATTACACGAATGTTGACCATGATTGTACACACTTACAGTGTCCAGCATCGCATGAGTGAGGCGTCGAGGGCGTTGAGGTTGAAGAGAAAGAACAAGTCCTCGAAGTTCACCATGAAGACACAGTCTTGAACCACATGGTTAAGATGATCCTTCTTGAACTTGACGTTGACACCCGAGTGTCGTTGTCCATACGTCTTGTTGGCCTATTCCATGTACCATGTATGCAATCTCGTGCAAGAAAATCCTAAGGTACAGTCGGGCTCTACCGCCTTGACCAATGGCTCGCCTAGCATGAATTTTTCGATCAGCAGCAAGAATGGGATATCAGAACAGAAGTCGACCGTCTTCGATTTGCCCTTGCTGATGAGGACATCACTCCTTCCGATACAAACGCCAACACTTCTCAACCTACGGGACCAATGACTAGGGCAAAAGCACAACAATTAAATTATCAGGTAAACTCATTCTTAGGAGTAAATAATAATTCCGCTGAGAATCTGATACTTCTTAAGACTTGTGATTTTCTTGTTCTTAGGAATCATGGAGAGGAGGAGCCAACTCACGACAAGAGGAACACATCCAGGACTTCACCTAATTCATCCATCTCCACCAATTCAGCTGCATTCAAGTCTACTTCATTGTCTTGATTTAATTTAGGCTTGTTATCCATGGTGCTGCGACACCTTTATTTTGGGCCGTGGGCCTTGTATTGCTTGGTTTCAAGGGGAAGGCACCACCCTAGCTTCGGCCACCTCCTGGCTGACGCCCCCTTCCTAGGGCACCACCTCCTGGCCACAACTCATATAGGAGCCGCCGCCCCCTTTTGTAGAACTCGGGTTTGTTTTTAGATTATTCTGCATAGCAGTTTCACCACACGTTCGGTTTGAGGAACCCTAACTTTGTGATCTTAATCATTATTCACAATACAATTTCAGATTGCATCTTCTACTCTTTTGCTTGTGTTCTTGATTCGCCTGCAGGAGATAGCCTTCTTGGCGAGGTCAACCGCGTTCGGCACGGTTGATAACCATCGGAGCAGTGGTG
The DNA here is from genome assembly GCA_036346405.1 of Phyllostachys edulis. Classification (NCBI taxonomy): domain Eukaryota; kingdom Viridiplantae; phylum Streptophyta; class Magnoliopsida; order Poales; family Poaceae; genus Phyllostachys; species Phyllostachys edulis. The sequence continues at coordinate 163,382 of JAYEVD010000603.1, forward strand.
TAGTGATTGTGAGGGGTTCGATCCGTTTTGGTTAGAGCCTTTGGATCAACAACGTTGTGTTCTCCACAATTGACATATCACTACCTTTCAGAAGATCGGGCCACAGTCACATTAGGTGGTATCAGAGCAAAGGTTGCCCGTTAGGTAATCACAATTCTTCCCTTTAGATTAGTTGTCGCTCATCATCCTAAAACTCCGTAAAATTAGCCCCACAAAAATATTTGGTTCGTTGTGTTCTTCCTCATTGTCCCATCAACCTTTGTGCCTTTGCAATTTCCGTTCTTGGATTTATGCTATTGAATTTCGCCCTTTGTCTAAGTCGTGTTGTCTGGTTTAGAGTCGTGTTCTTGGTCTCTAGTCGTCACCCTTCACGCCACATCGACACCAAATGCTCATCGCGCCAACCAAATCGCCTCGGCCATCCTTCTTTGCGGCCACCAATTTTGCTCGCCACCACTGCCATTCGCGGCACTCCAAAGACCTTACCTCCATGGCACTAAAGACCTTGCCTCCGCAAGACTCCAACACCTTGCCGCCGCTACACCTCACGGTGCCATGATAGCCAAAGTCCCTACCGCTGCAAACCCTAACAAAGATTGGTTTCGGTTTTTCACAGGAAAAGAAAAAAAAAGAAAAAGAAAATAAAGAGGTTGTTTTTGTGCTGCCAGAAGGATTCATCTAACTTCGGCAACATGATCTTTAATTACCTTTATACCCCTACCTTCTACAAAAAGTTTGTGACCCATATATCTCCCTAAACCTAAAAGAGGAATTTGAAGAGATTTGAGTCGGGTGCACATTCGCAAAAAAAGGAAAAGAAAGAAAAAGAAAGGAGAAGTAATCAGGTTTGCTGCCTTTGTGTTTGGTCCCCTGTTTCAGTCAGCGTTGTGCTAGGGCTAGGGACACTTTTTAGGCCAACAACCGTGACAAGTACTTTGGACCCTTATTCAGCTTTGCTAATTGGGTTACAGTTTTTGCTAATACTTGCTACATATTTTGCCTTTCGAGCTCCACCTACTCTTGATCGTAACAGTCTCCTCTGCAATTGTACCCACGCCGACACGCAGATCACGAACCACCATCAATTTGTACCACTTGTCGCATTGGTAAGAACACTTGTAAGAGTGTCGTAAGACGCTTGAGAGTGTGTGATTCTACCTTTCCATCACCTAGTAGTTGATAGGGATAATACCTTTGTGTTGTCTTTTGTTTTTACTAACCATGACAAGTGACTCGTCTAATAAGAGAGTGTGTTTTAAAGGGAGAGCTCATGACGCTTTTTGATGAACAACGCACTACCATTAATGAGGACATCGACAAAAACTTCAAGCTACTACTGACTACATTGCGTTGTTCAATCAACGATAGTATTGTAGCACTCACTACACACCTTGAAAGAATGGTGAATCGGCCACCAAACACTGGACGCGAGTATGACCACGATGCAGCCCAAGATCTTGAGGTGGGAGATGATAATGAAAGGCAAAACTGCGACGCCAGCGCTGCTCTTGCTGCCCAAGATAAACGTCAATGACACCGCCTACATCACAACCGTCACGATATGGGAGGTAATAATTTTCAGCACCACAATGCTCATGTTAATGATGATCCATTTGCTAAAGTTAAATTTACCATACCATCTTTTGCGTGTGTTTATGATACTAAAACTTATCTAGATTGGGAGATGACAGTTGAACAAAAAATTAACGCCCATCTAGTTCCTAAAGAGCATAGAGTCAGACAAGCCACTAGTGAATTTAAAGATTTTGCTATCATTTGGTGGAATCAAGTAATTAATTCTAGCTTAACACCTGATACATGGGATAGATTGAAGGTAGCTATGCGTGCTAGATTTGTTCCTCTTGCTTTTAAATGTGATATGCATAAGAAATTACAGCGCTTAGACCAAGGTAATAGATCTGTCGAGAAATATTATCAAGAACTACAAATAGGCATGATGCGTTGTAATGTTGTTGAGAATGAGGAGGATAAGATGGCTCATTTTTATGGGGGCTTAAGGTGTGAAATTCAGGACATAGTTGATTACAAAGAGTATAATGATATCAATAGGTTGTACCAGCTTGCTTGTTTGGCAGAAAAGGAATTGCAGGGTAGGTAACAAAGGACAAGGAGTAACTTTGGAAGTGCGTAATAAAATTTCAAAGTTCTCTGTTACTAATTTAAATTAATTAAATTTATCAATTTATTGGTTCTTTCTAAAATTTGAAAGAGTTATATTGCTTTATTTAATTTCTAAAGTTTTAAAAGTCAAAAATAAAATTTATTAAAGTTTTTAAAGTTTTATTTGAGTTAAAGTTGAAAAATAAAAATTAAATTAATTTTGAGAATTTTCTCGAAATTTAAAAGCTTTTCCTAATTATTTTAAAAATAAAAGAAATTATTTATAAAATTAATTATCATTTATAAGTTGGAAATATTTTTATTAAGTTCAAAATAATTCTAGGAATTTTGAGAATTTTTGGACTCTATTTGCTATTTTCTAAATATCTATTTGATTTATTGTTTTTTTTAAATCCGAAAATCAAAGAATTAATCGGATCGTGAATAAAGTGAATTTTGTAGATCGGACCGTCTCAACAAAATCCTATGAACAGTAATTCGAATAAAAAATAATAAAAACAAAGCTTGATTTTCCACACGGGACAAACTTCCCATCGGGTCACCCATTCCATTCCTACTCCCACAACAAAGACACTTAACTCCAAAAGCCTTGCATGTACTACCAACGTGGGCTTTAGTTTCCACTTGTTGGTATGCCCTCCAATTCATTTATCCTCTTTTCTTTCCCTCTCCTATTCATCTTCCTCACGAACGATCTTCTCTGTTGTTTCTTCAAACCGAAAATCAGCCATAGGAGTTTATGACCAAGCTCTCGCCGAGCCACCTCCATGGTCGACCCCATCTCCGGCCGCCACTCGCGCGCCGCATCCTCCCCGCCACCACACCGCCTCCTCTCCCCTTCTATGATCGCCATCGCCGCAAGCAAAGCTCGGCGCCATTAATGGCGTACCACCACTTTTTCTTCTCTTTCTCCCCACTCAAAACATTAAAATCAAATCGCCTCGAGGCGAAACGTCCGCATTATCGCCACGCACGCCGCAGCACCATCAATTTCACGATTCATCCACTACATACAATCAATTTAATCGTTTCGTTTCATCTTCAATTGCAACTAAAGTCGCCGCTCGTAGCTCTTCGCATTCGCTGCTTCGCTTCCTCCGCCCCTATAAAAGGGAGCACGAGGTGCCCTCCTCTCACTCGCCCCGCCCCGCCACCCACTTCTCCTCTCATCCCTCCAATCGCCGAATTTGAGCTTCCGCTGACAACCTTCTTGTTCTTCGCCTCCGGCGCGTCAAGCCTTCGGTACCATCGACCACACCGTTAGCCGCCTCGCGACGCTCAACGCCATGCTCCCTCGCTTCGCGGAACATCGCCGAGCACCGCCGCCACCGTGTGCCCAAGCCGCGCCAACGCTATCGTCCTCGCCTCCGACCATCCGCAGACGAAGTTTCTCCCCAACCGAGGTGAGCACCGCATCCACGTCCTTCCCTCTCTCCATTCCACCTCGCCGGCCGTCGGAACGCTGCCGATCACGCAACATCGCCATTTAAACCATTAGACCGAAGCTTTTTCCTTTGCTAATTATGCCGCTGCCGAGCTAGCGCCGCCCACACATCTTCCACCGCCAGATCGTCGAACTCTCCGTGATGCTTTCTCCCATAAATCGTTGCCGTCCGAGCACCACCATTCCAACCATGCAAGACGCCAACATGTGAGCCATGTTGTCGTTACACTGAAGAAGAACCATGAACAAAGTGAAATTTTCTAGTTTGAACTCTACTTTGTACATAACAATTTTATTCCTTCCGTAAAATCATTCTTTCACATGCAAACTCCAAATCCATCAATTCTTTCACCTAAATTCATCTAAATTCATCTACTAATCCCAGAATTTATTTCGTAATTTTTAGATTTTATTTAATTTCTGTTAATTATTTGGTCTATTTTGCGCTGCTCGCGTCAGTTGCCGCTAACTGCGGCGTCTTTTCACCACAACCGAGGTGAGCTGCCTGCTCTCCACGGTTCCCTCTTCAAATCGCCACAAACCTCATCCGCTAACTCCTCTCCGCTTGGCGCATAATGCCGACGTTCACGTCCGTCCGTCGAAGGATTTCTCTGTTGATCTGCGCCGCCATCAAAGATCCTCTCGCTGAGCCAACACCGTTAAGTTCGCTTCAACGGGTTCTACGTCAGACTTTCTCTCTATGGCCATAAAGATCTTTCTTTGTTCTTAGCCATCCGAAACTACAATTCCGTGAATAGTGAATTTTCGGAATTATATCATTTCATGTGATTTTCAACCTTCCGAATTACGTTCTCACTCATACGAACTCCGATTATGCGTTGATTCAACTTCCTAAATTCATATAAAATCGATACCTTCCTAGCAGTATTTATGTTATAATTTTTGGATTTTATTTGGATTTTATTTGAATATTATTTGAATTCGGATCGCTTACGCCAGATAGATTTTTTAACGACTTTGACGATCGGATTTCAACATCGCTTGAGAATAATCCATTAAGCAAGGCAAGTTATACTTTGACCATTTTGCCCCTATTATTTTAAAGTTAATTAAATTCAGTTTTTAAATTATTAAATGCATGCATAATTTTATTCAAGTATTTCAAATTCTGCTTAAATAATTAGTTATTCCTATTATCCTTGTATGCCAAATTTTGATGTTGCCTTGACATTCCTTTGTCACCTTAGATAAATTATTATGTTTAATAATCAAATGCTTCGCAAATACTTAGACTATGATTTATGTTTTTGGGAGAATTTTAGCCAACTCAATAAAATTTGCTGAAAATTAAAACTATGGTATTGTTTTACCATAGAGAATTTGTAAAGATGGTTTTATAGAAATAAAATCAAAAGGGTTTGGACTTGGGCTAAAAGGATGAATGGTGGGTGCAGGTTTATGCACGGGCTTAGTCTGGTTAAGATTAAGACCCAGGGTTTAAATTGAATGACGCCCAAGTCAATTGAGGACCGGTCTTTGAGCGCATTTTGTTATGCCTTATCAGTACAACCACATGTCCTGTATGGGCAGGACTCGCTTAATAATTTGTAATACCTCTTAGTTATTTGTGCTATGTTGTATGTATGGGTGTCTGCAGACAGTTTTCCCATCTCGGCGCAAGAGGGGTTTTCGGAGGACTAGTCACCCAATGGAAGCTAAACCTTAGGGCACAAGTACTTTGAGGTAGAACATTGTAACGGCCTTGTGATGTTTGTTCACACACGCCTTAGAAGCGTGGATTGGCCGACACAAAGAGTATAATATCTCGTGTGGGTAAGTTGTACAAACTCTGCAGAGTGTAAAACTATTCGAATAGCCGCGTCCGCGGTCATGGACATGCTAGCAAAGCCACTCAAAGTTAGACTTGGAATTTGTTTTAAAAAGACTTTATCAACTGGTTTATTTAAATGGGAATTGGGCGGGAAGCCATGTGATAGGAGGGTATCCTTCACCATTCATGTGTGAATGTTATCTGACTATAAAATTGATTTAGAAAATGAATTTTAGTTATTGAATAACCGCTTTGGAACTTAGTACAAGTATTTTAAAAATTGTCGATTTATGCAAATGTAACCAATAAGCCATCCTTTGTTACATCCATGTATGCATGTCATTCTGTTATTTGACTGGTGTAACTTGCGAGCACGGTAGTTGTGCTCATACTTGCTTAATTGCAAACAAATTTCAGAGGAGAAGGACTTTGCCACCCGGTGTGGATCTCGACGACTAGGCCGCTTCCAAATCGATTACTGTGGCGGATTAATCGACTCTACTACATCTTCGCCTTCCGCCGTGTTTATTTTATTGTTGGCCCTGTAAGCCTCCTTTGTAATTAACTCGTTGTTATTTATTAATAAAGTTGTGATATGATTTTGTTACCATATTTGTTTCATTGTGTGAACTAGCTAACGATCATGGGACTAGTTCGTAAATGCACGTAAGATTTGGGACGTTAATCCCGGTCCGGCAAGTAAGGCCTACATCAAGATCAATGCCGGACAAGCCAAGATAGCCCCACGTTCTATTTTTCGGCCTGCTGCCCCCTCCATGAGTAGGGTGCGTTCAGCAGCACCGCCACCACCGTCATGCACACCCGAGATGAGCAAATCTACTAGTGTGCAGGCCCCAACGCAGAGGTCTTCATCGGTTGCTTCCGTGGGTCGTACGACGGGGATTGTGTGCCACCGTTGCAAAGGGATGGGCCATGTCATGAAAGATTGCCCAAGCCAGCGAGCGTACATTGCGACAGAAGATGGTGGTTATGTAAGTGCTAGTGATGTTGTGGTTGAATATGCTCTTGCAGCTAACCTTGCAGGTAATGATGATGATCATGAGATAGATAACGATGGTGAGGAAATTTTAGGTACCGCTACTACGGAGAATTATAGGACCGTAATTGTGCAGTGAGTGTTGAGCACTCAAAGGGAGCAAGCGGCGAAGCTACAACGCCATAATTTGTTTCAAATGTTCCTCATCGTCAAGGACTACCGTGTTCGTGTCATAATTGATGGAGGGAGCTGTAATAACTTGGTGAATTCAGATTTGGTCAAGAAGCTTGGCTTGACCACATGTGTGCATCCTCATCCTACCACATTCAGTGGTTCAACAATAGCGATAAGGTGAAGCTAACACACAATCTGCGAGAGTGCATTTTTTCATGGGTTCCTATCATGATATTGCTGATTTCGACATAGTGCCTATGCAAGCCTGCTCACTTTTATTAGGTCGTCAATGGGAATTTGATACCGATGCAGCACATCATGGTAGAAGTAATAAGTACTCTCTTATGCACAAAGGAAAGAAAATAATTTTGCTACCTTTGACACCTGCTAAAATTGTGAAATATGATAAAGAGATAGCTGAAAATGAGAGGAAAGAACGAGAACATGAATCTGAAAATCAGCAAGTAGTGAAGAACATTTTTCCACCTAAGAAAGAGAAGTTGGCACCTAGTGATGAGGACATCACTTCTTCGATACACACAACAATCCTCCACTTCACATTCAAGGACCAATCACTAGAGCTCTTTGACAATTGAATTTACAGTGAGCTCGCTCCTAAGTACTTTTTTTGTTCATTTGAGAATCGATTGCTACCTAATGATTTAATTATGATTAGGAACCATGGAGAGGACCTGGAAGCACTTGGAGAAGGGCTACGAGGCGCACAAGTCCAGCGAGGGCGGTCGAATCATGTTGGAGGCCCAACTCAAGCCGACTTCGAATCCACCGGAGTCCAGGACCAGGTCGCACTAAAACGGACGCCCAGATCGCATCCGGGCTCCGCTTTTGGACGTTCCACATATGTATGGAAAGCTGAGAAGACGAACTTTCCAATGGCTCTAGTCTCATGTCAAAATTCCTTCTGAGTCAACGGGAATCGTCGAAACAAGTGGGCATTCAGAATCTGTCAGGTGCTGTGCCACCGTCTTTTGGGCCGCTCGGCTTTGTGTCGTGTTGGAGCCCATTAGGCGGCCCAGGGTTTTGTACGCCTCAGTCCTTTATATCCAGCCGCCACCCCCACCATTAGGGTTGGGTTTTGCTTAGATTAATTCTGTCTTGAACAGTTTCGCTGCTCATCGGTTTGTGAGACCCCAACTTTCGAAAGTGCTAAAACAATACATCTGCAATTCCGTTGTGTTCTTCCTTGTTCTTGCTTGTGTTCTTCGATTCGCAGCGAGGATTAGCCTTCTTACAGGTCAACCGGGCTGCGACGGTTGATAACCCGAGGAGACGTGGTGCTGCGATTGTGGGGTTCGAACGTGTTGTTCGGAAGCCGAATCGATTTGTGTCGCGCCTCCACTAAATCGAACATATCCAGAACCTGTTGGAAGATCGAGACCCCGTTCCCATCACCTAGTTCCAGGATTGAGGGAATTAAATTAAAGGGTTGTGTCATGCTTGCAACCAAATATGATCTTGCTGAAATTTTTGATAATGATATGCCATGCTATGCTTTGATACGCAAAGATGCTTTATTGTCACTTGATGATATATCTAGCTCTTTGCCGTCTATTGTCACTAACCTTTTGCAGGAGTATAAGGATGTGTTTCTAGCTGAGATACCCCTGGGACTGCCACTTATTAGAGGGATTCAACACCAAATTAACTTAATTCCGAGAGCGACTTTGCCAAACTGTGCGGTTTATAGGACCAATCCAGAGGAGACTAAGGAAATTCAGTGACAAGTCCATGATCTTTTGGACTGAGGGTACATATGGGAAAGCCTTAGTCCTTGTGTTGTTCCTGTTCTTTTGGTCCCTAAGAAAGACGGTAGTTGGGGTATGTGTGTTGATTATAGAGCCATTAATAATATCACAATACGGTATCGTCATCCTATTCCTAGGTTAGATGACATTCTTGATGAGTTGGTTCTATTATTTTCACAAAGATTGACTTATGAGTGGGTACCACCAGATTAGAATGAAATTGGGAGATGAATGGAAAATGGCATTTAAAACTAAGTTCGGGCTATATTAGTGGTTAGTGATGCCTTTTGGTTTAACTAATGCACCAAGCACTTTCATGCGTTTGATGAACGAAGTTTTGCATGCATTCATTGGAAAATTTGTGGTGGTTTATTTTGATGATATTCTGATCTACAGTAAGTCATATGAAGAACACATGGATCATTTACGTGCTATTTTTAATGCTTTGAGAGATGCACGTTTGTTTGATAACCTTAAGAAGTACACCTTTTGCACAGATCGAGTTTCTTTTCTTGGCTATGTTGTTACTCCATATGGAATAGAGGTGGATAAAGTGAAAATTGAAGCCATAAGAAGTTGGCCAACCCCTGAGACTGTCATATAGGTGAGAAGCTTTCATGGTCTTGTAGGGTTCTATCGGCGTTTTGTTAGGGATTTCAGCACCATTGTTGCTCCACTAAACGAGTTGACAAAGAATGGAATGCCCTTCAAATGGGGGCCTGCGCAAGAGAATGCATTCAATTTGTTGAAGGAGAAACTCACCCATGCCCCACTACCCCAACTACCGGATTTTGGTAAGACTTTTGAGTTAGAGGGTGATGCTAGCGGAATTGGGATTGGAGGCGTGCTGATTCAAGAAGGTAAGCCGGTTGCATATTTCAGCGAAAAATTAAGTGGGCCAAGTCTAAATTATTCTACTTATGACAAGGAATTGTATGCTTTAGTTTGTATGCTTGAAACTTGGCAACATTATTTATGGCCCAAAGAGTTTGTTATCTATTCTGACCATGAATCGCTGAAACATATTAGAAATCAAGCTAAACTAAATAAATGACATGCTAAATGGGTAGAATTTATTGAGTCATTTCCATACATCATAAAACATAAGAAAGTTAAAGACAATGTGATTGTCGATCTTACTGCCTAGACGCTTATACCATGTTATCCGAACTTGATCATAAGACTTTTGGTTTGGAAATGATTAAGGAATTATATGCTGATCATTTGGAATTTAAAGAAGTGCTTGATAATTGTAAGGATGAAAAAACATGGAACAAGTACGTGCTAAATGACGGTTTGATCTATCGCTCTAACAAGCTATGCATTCACTAGTCTGTGGTGAACCACGAAGGTCCTATTATGGCCCGATCTTTCAATGAGAAGGTAAGTTTGGTAGTAGTCGCTCAACTCTCACGATCCTAGCTACGAACTCGTAAGGCTCGAAACCACGCAATCGCCGAATCGCCGACAAGTCATTATCAACTATGCACGAATAATGGATGACTCGATCATGAAGATCAATTCTCGCATACATCAAGAAGCACACAAGGACAAGATAGATAAGCAATCTGAAATTGCGAATAGAAATTGAAATTGTATTGATAAGTGGGGTTCCGAAGAACAATATCGCTGTTGATCTCGCCGAACAAGAGGACAAAGTATAAAGTAGCAAAGCTAAACTTCAATCAACAAAACCCAAGGAACTAGAGGGGGCGACGGCCACTATTTATAGGAGAAGGGAGGGTGGGCAAAGACTGCTCACGTGTGAACAGTACCACGTGAACAGTACCAAACACTAGGGTTACAAGGCCCATGGGCCCAAGTGGAGGTGGCACAGCACCGTTTTGTCTCGGGCTCAGAAATAGTGCTGGATTGTTTTGGTTATTGCGGTGCACTCAAAAGGAATTTGGAGGTAAGACTAGATCCGTTGGAAATAGGATGAGATAAGCTTTCCATCAAGTACTCGTGGACCTTCAACGGACTCCGTATGTGAAAGTTATGCATGATTTAAGCTGGTGCTGTCAGGCTGACTCCGAATTGATCTGGTATTGAAATTCAACGACTCGACTTGTTGTAGTAGTAGTGGTACTCCCTTACCTTTGTTCCTCGAGTATAATAACATCACAAGACTTAGGTAGCAATCCGCCTTCAATGGAACAATTATGAACTCCTAGAAACGATGTTACCTAATAATTTAGTTGGTGAGCATGTGCTCTAGTAATTGGTCCTTGCATATCAAGTTGAAGATTAGAAGTAGTAGGTATGGGTGTATCAATTGGAAGGAATGTCCTCATCATCCTCCCTTCTTGAATTGGAGTCGCCCTCGACTCAAGATCATCTTCTTCTCCCAATTAAGTATGGCTTCAAATCTGCAATGTTAAATATGGGACTAACCCCAAAGTCTACAGTAGATCAAGCTTATATACATTATCATTAATCTTTTGTAACACTTTAAAAGGACCATCAGTTTTGGACATCAATTTTGATTTTCTCAAGTCAGGGAACCTATCTTTGTGTAAATGCAACCAAACAAGATCTCCAGATTCAAATGTTATTTATTTTCTACCCTAACTACCCGCAAGTTTATATTGTGCGCTCATTCGCTCTATATTCTCTTTAGTTGTCTCATGCATCTTCAATCAATTCAAAGACGTTGTGTAGCATCACTATTTACCTTTTTCCAAGATGGTAGAGGTAATAAATCAATAGGAGCGTGAGGAATAAATCCATATACTACCTAAAAGGACACATTTTTGTGGTTGAATGTTGCAAACGGTTGTAAGCAATCTCCACATGAGGTAAGCATTCTTCCCACATCTTCAAATTCTTCTTCAAAACAGCCTCAACATAGTGGACAATGTCCGTTGACAACCGGTTTGTCCATCTGCTTGGGGATGACATGTAGTAGAAAAAAAGAACTTTGTCCCCGATTTAGCCCATAGTGTCCTCCAAAAGTGACTCAAAACTTCAGATCATGATCGAGACACAATTGTATTGGGCACTCCATGTAGTTGAACAATTTCTTTGAAAAATAACTCAGCAACATTTGTAGCATCATCGCTCTTATGACAAGGTATGAAGTGCGCCATCTTCAAAAACCTATCCACAACAACAAAAATACTATCCCTCCCCCTCTTTGTTCTAGGTAGTCCAAAAACAAAATCCATAGAAATATCTTCCCAAGGTACGCTAGGAACAAGAAGAGGCATATATAAACCATGTGGATTCACTACTACAAAAAAGGCTAATACTAGATGCCTCATCACAGACGGTTGCCCAAAGCCATCTGTATTACATGCAATCACAGACGATTTTGGTTTTGCTACCATCGTGTTATCGCTACGCTAAAACCATAGTTGAAGAGGTAATATCACGCACGGTTCATGTTGAAAACAATTTAGAAGTATCACGAGGCGGTTCAACAAGAACAATCGGATATTATTAAGTATCACAGACGGTTTCAACAAACAACCGTCTGTGATGCTTCATAGATGGTTTTAATAATGAATCGTTCGTGATATGAGACCATATCACGGACGGTTTCCATTGTGGAACTGCTCGTGATAAGTATCACCGACGGTTCCATAATAGAACAGAGTGTGATAAGTCTCTTTATTAGTAGGAGCCCGCTAGGTTTGTGCTCTAACTCGCCACTCTCCTCCCCACCCGAGTGACCCGCCGACGCCGCCATGCATTCTTCCTGTCGCCGACGGTGCCAGACACCACGGTTCACCAACAAGACACTTGTATGATAAGAGTGTCTTTTTGGTGTCACCAAGCAGCCACAGCCACGGTGACGCTGCAGGCTTCCCTCTTCCTCCTCCCGGCTATCTCTCCATCGGTGATGTCGAGGTAAGATAGATCTATCACCTATTGGTTTGTGTTGTTGGTATTCATGTGAACCGAGCTCCTCCTCCCTCTCACCGCTAGCTCCCGCACCTCCGGATCAAGCTCCCTCCTCCCTACGCCACCGGATCAAGCTCCTAGTCCCCCCTCGCTGTGTCGCTGGCCCTGGCTCCTCCTCCCTACACCGCAACTCCATCTCCTCCTCCCTCTCGCCGTTGGCTCGCTGCGCCACCTCGGACCTCCCTCGCGCCTCCAACCTCTCCGGCTCTAGCTCCCACTAATGCGTAATTCCCCTTCTTGTCTTCTTGATGTTGTCTGGTTGTTGGTTGATGCTGATGGTGATGGCAGAGAAGTACTATAAATGTGTAATACATACATGTAGAGAGAAGTAGAGAAATCATAAATATAAATGAATGCAATGATCATGCAGATGCTTGTTGGCTAGTGACACCTTGCTAGCTGTTGAACTGCTCAATGATGTTAATAGTCTTATGCTGAAATTGAATTGATAATTAGTTCATATTAATAGTCCCCTTGCTCTATTTGTAAACTGAGGGCTATTGGTGTATGTGCATTCTATGCATCTTGCTTAGTTCATGCTGTGGGTTCAGATTGACAAAAATGAATGGGGATGGTGGGTTTGGTTAATGCTCTCTGATGAATACTGATGGTTATTGATGCCGGTTCTAGCTTTGTGCTTGGTTGGCTTACATTGGATGTGGTTCAGATGGGGCTTGGCTGCAATTAACTTTTCAAATTTGTAAAGGTTAGGCTTGGTGTGTATTGTATTCGAAAACAAGACCAAATGAGTCAAAAACTACTACAACACCTCTTCATTGTCTCTCGCCATTCATTTCACCTTTCTTTGTGTAACTGTTCATGCCATCGAGTTCTCCTACCTTGCGTCCCTGTACATCCTACCATTCCATTCATAATATCTCTTCTCTATAAAGTCTCCAGCGTTGGTTGCTTGTGCCATTAAAACCAAAGATCACATATATATATATATATATTGTTAAGTATCCCTCGGCCACTTTAGGAGTATGTTCATGAGAAGGATGAGATAGTAGCCACGAACAATTTCATTGAGCCCATGCAGATTTAAAATATAGATGCAAGGAGAGTGTGGACATCAACTACGGATGTTGTCGATAGGTAATTGGGCGTCGCTATGTTGAAAAATTTTGAGCAATTCTTGAGCATGTAATTGTCTTTAAACCCAACGAGAACACCAAGCAACAAGTTGAGAATTATTTTGAAATGTGAGAATGGTTTCTTGGTGTTCTTGTTGGGTTTAAAACGATTACATGCTCAAGAATGGTTGGTTGTCGATACATGATGCCACTTTCGATCGTAATACTGGCATTCACGCATTTTCTCAACATAGCGACGCCTAATTACCTATTGACAACATCCAGGTAAGTGGATGTCCTGACGATCTCCTTGCATCCATACTTTTTAAACTTGCATGGGCTCGATGAAGTTGCTCGTGGCTACTGTCTCATCCTTCTCATGCTGCGTGGATGACCCCCCGAAAGTGGCTGATGGACTTATATGATGCCGATTTTAATGGCACAAGCGCCATCGCTAGAGGCTTTATATGTAAAGTCATCATAGACGGTTTCACCACAAACCGCTCAGGATAGTTGCCTATCACAAACGGTTCTCGCCATTAATAATCGCTCAGGATAGTATGCATCACAAACGATTCTTAGTTAATAACCGTCTATGATAGTATGCATCAAAGACGGTTTGAAAACCGTCTGTGATGACCTCGTGTTATCACCGACCCATAAACTCGCAGCGGCTCACGAAACCGCTTTGTGATGACGTTTTGAACCGTCTGTGAAGACCTTTTTCAGAGTAGTGATTAAGACGCGACTTAGCTTTGTGGCATGTGGTGCAGCGAGATACATAGCGCTCAATGTCGCGCTTCAACTTAGGCCAATAGAAGTGATTGGTCAAAACATCCTCGGTCTTCTTGACACCAAAATGTCCCATGAGTCCCCCTCCATGCACCTCCTATAACAACAAAAGATGAACGGAGCTACCTAAAATGCATAGCTTGTTAGCACAAAATAAAAATCCATCATTCACAACAAATTTATTCCAACTTTTGCCTCCTTTACAATTCTGAAATATATCTGTAAAATCATCATCATGCACATATTGCTCTTTAATTGTCTCTAAACCAAAAATTCTGAAATCAAGTTGAGATAACATGGTATAACGACGAGATAAAGCATCAAGAATAACATTATCCTTTCCTTTCTTGTGTTTAATGACATATGGAAACGATTCAATGAACTCAACCCATTTAGCATGTCTACGGTTTAGATTTGATTGACTACGAATGTGCTTTAATGGTTCATGATCAGAATATATAACAAATTCTTTGGACCATAAATAATGTTGCCATATCTCTAATGTCCTAACTAAAGCATATAATTCCTTATCATAAGTACAATAATTTAGACTAGGCCCACTTAATTTCTCGATGAAATATGCAACAGTTTACCTTCTTGAATAAGCACACCTCCAAGTCCAATTCCACTAGCATCACATTCAAGCTCAAAAGTCTTACCAAAATTAGGAAGTTGGAGAAGTGGTGCATGTGTGCTTTTCTTTCAAAATCAAATGATTGTTCTTGTGTAGGGCCCCATATAAAAGGAACACCTTTCTTCGTAAGCTCATTCATTGGTGCGGTAATGGTGCTGAAATCTTTGACAAAGCATCGATAAAATCTAGCAAGCCCGAGAAAACTCCGCACTTGTGTGACCGTGTTAGAGTCGGCCAACTCAGACAAATTTTGATCTTGGCTTGATCAACCTCAATACCCTCGTGGAGTAACAACATAGCTAAGAAATGATACTCGACGGTGCAAAAGGTGTACTTCTCAAGGTTACTAAACAAAGCGCATCACGAGAGCATTAAAACAACACACAAGTGTTCAAGATGTGTCTCTAATGGTTTGCTATAGATCAATATGACATGTCTGGCCCTACGCTTTAATTTCAGACTGCGTCGTGGACCTAGCCACTGATAGTGGGCCCCACCTGTCAATTAAATCAAAAATCCAATGGAAAATAGAAAATACGCTTTCAGTTATAACCAGAATGCGTTTTCTTTTTGGGAAGGCATAAACTCTAAAATAACAGATGCGAGAATACACTTTCTCCATTAGAAAACGTATTTTCCGTTTAATCTGGATTTATCAAACCAAATGGAGTAAAACCTTAATAACTTTTGCTACACAACTCCAAATTAAGTAAAATTTGTTGCTAAATTTGTCTAAAATCATAACCTACCTGAATATGTAAAAATATTTATTTTTTGTTGCTGTTTATTTTGGTTGGTTGCTATTTAATTCTTTTCTAGCTCTTTTTAGACATTGATTATTTGGGTTATTCTTGCGTCAATCAATCCATTATACCTCTAGAAGCTCAAGAGCACGGCAAGCACCCCCTTTGATCATATTGATCCCAGTATTTTGCTTATTGTACTTTGTTTTGCAAATCCTATTATGCATGTGTATATTTCTTGTACTTAAAATGCTATTATCGGAAAGTGGTAGTGTAAATCCTACTTGTTGCATGTGTCTCCTTGAAATATTGATCTCTTCCTATTGTAACCTTTAGAATATGGGTTAGACAATATGTAATGTTATTTGGGAATATTTGAGTGCAGTTATTGCACAAATGTAACTAGAGCAATAGAATTTCTGAAAAATTGATTAAAGGACAATATGATAATTTGTGCATTTGGGAGTATTTTGTAAAATGTCCAGAAGAGTTACCTCTGTTATTTTATATGAAAATGACATGAAAACCTTAGTCTTTAGACACGAGCAAGTGATATTATATTCTGAAAAAGTAAGGATTGTAACTCACTAGTAGATAGGGTGGAGATCTTGCCCGTAGTCGAATTAAGAACTAAAGCCAGCAAATCCGAGACTAAGACCTAATCGCATAAACCATATGTGCTATTATGGGATGGTCGAGCTAATTAAGTTATCGAAATTTTAGCCTTGCATG
This sequence comes from Phyllostachys edulis, assembly GCA_036346405.1. Classification (NCBI taxonomy): domain Eukaryota; kingdom Viridiplantae; phylum Streptophyta; class Magnoliopsida; order Poales; family Poaceae; genus Phyllostachys; species Phyllostachys edulis. Next base: position 179,577 of record JAYEVD010000603.1, read on the forward strand.
ATAGTAGGCGGAAGTAGTGCGCGCATTGCTGGGGAATCGGTATGCCAACACAACTGTGGATGCCTCACTTCGACGGGTTTCTATCTCGGCGAAGTGAGGGACTCACTCAACGGGTTTCTATCCCGTGAGTGAGGCTCCTCATTCGATGTGTTACCTTGTTACTATCGGTGTTACTATTATTATAATCCCGACGGATGAGGATAAAGATTAGAAAGGCTAGTGCAGGTTAAGACTAGATAATGTAAAGGTCGTTTCATTTAACTCTAGGTTGCTTACCTTAGGTAGTGAGCAACAATATAGAGATATTCCAAGCAACTGGAGTACCGCGTACTATGGGTAAAGTTGTACACCTCTGTAGAGTGATAAACTATTTGAATAGCCGTGCTCGCGGTCATGAGCATGCTTAGTGCGGCTGCTATGGCGGTAGCTTTTGTTTTCTAAACTGTTTTGTCATAAAAGATTGGGGTAATTACATGGGGTCTTTCATTTGTTGAGTTAACTGCCATTTCTATGGCTTTGTTGCTATGTCTATAGTGGATTGTCATTTCTATGACCGATTTGCTATTTCTATAGCAGGAATGCCATTTCTATGGTTGAACATGAACTTGTCAGTGCCATTTCTATGGTAAAACCTGATTATATTTTTGATTACAACTGAGTAGGGTTGTGAGTGTTTGTTGTTAATTGTTCGGCCATTTTACTTATCGTCTCAGATTTACTTTTTTCATAAACCGCTTCTTTCAAATTACCGCTAAAGTATTACTTATGATTATTGCAAATAAACTTGGCTTTGAGCAAAAGAACTTGTAGAGTAGAGCCATACTTTCGATAGCCTTGCATTTACTATGATTTTGCGATACACTACAAGTCTTGTTGAGTGCACAAGTACTTAATCTTGCTATTGTTGCCGGTTTAGAATTTGCAGATGAGCCAATGCCAGATGACGAGTTCTTTGCACCTTGCACCGAGGGGTTCAGTGATGGGTCTACTTAGGCCTTGTTTCCTTGTTGGTTGCCCGAGGATCGATGAGCATGCCGCTGGACTTTTGCTACTACTACTACTATGTTTTCATGATTTTACTTACTTTGATGATCGCTTTTATTTGGCCGACGTCGTGGTTTGTAATAACTATTGTAATAACTTAAGTAGATTGTCCCTTTTGCTTTACTTTAGATTATGAATGTATGAATGTGATGCCAAAGGTTAGAATGTGTGTGCTAGCCTTTATTCACAGGACTAGCATCAGATACACATAAGATCCACGGGTATTCCACGCCAGGGTCTAACACCCTTGGTCAAAATTATTTTCAAAGTATCAAATTAATTTCAGAAAGATAAGTTATGAACATCTTTTATTCCTCATCCATCTTAGTATCATTCTCTTACCCTACTCTCATTTGAATTGCAAACTAACTCATCTTGCCCTTCTTGTCCTTAAATGAGTTGTCAGTACCTTGTTAAGGAGACCCAAGTAGAAGATGTGGATAGATATCCGGCACTACTTAGAGACATGATGTGGAGGGCTAACTTCATGTATCAACCTCAATACTCCATCTACCACGCGACAGAGGACCAGACATGGAGGAATACCTGGCAGTAATCAACATCACCGCAAGGCAAGTTACAGGAAGCATTCCGTACTGTTTCCAGGAACGTGGCACTTCCAAGGCCATGGCATTGCAGAAGTGCCTCGTGTGGCCATGATCCATCTTCGCCATGACTTGACAGAGTTGTCTCACCACCATACGACCATTTTCCCATGCGAGCATGGCACGGAGGTGACACCTTTGCCAGGATCCAGTACAGGAAGATCCCCAAGTTCGGTAGTTAGCAAGATCGGTTCATATCATGGACCAAGTCCATAGGTGTCCTATGCGTGAGTTGTACGAGACACAACAACGCGTCATGGTGGCCTAGGGGCACCTACAACTCATGTGTAATATGGGGCTCGTTGACCGTAGTGTGTTGTGTGGTGCAAACGAGGTATCCCCATATGTGTTTGCACCACCGGAGTACCGTCTTCCCGAAGTGGGAGGACAAGTACCCAACTATGGATCGAGACACCAAGCCCGCATGTCGATGGGTTTTGCTTGCGCCCAGAGGCCGAAACCTGCTGGAGGCCACGTGGTTACACATGGGTCTCCATTGTGTCTCGTCAACCCGTTGGACCCCGATGACACAGGATCATCTGGATATCATCTTTTGGATGAGTTCCCGGTGAGCTTTGATTGGGAAAATAGATAGAGCGTTAATGTAGTGTCATGAGCTCGTTGTCCAATATGTGTTCAGCGAGCATGTATCTTTAACTTTATGTAATAGGGTAGTAGTTGTTGAACTCTTGTTGTATTGTTGCAAAACTTTTGTTTCGATTTATTGTCATTCATCTACGGCCTTGATGAATGTAACCGCATCGAAAACTATGATTTGCTTTAATGGATCTTATGCTGGCCTTTGTGCCTTTGTATTTTCATTTGGTGTTAATTTTTTTGCATTTTATGTCTTTATGCATGCTAAATTAACGAATGATACGCTTGCTGTCTAGATTTTTGCTCGCTCTTGTTGAGCCTACTTTCGTCTGTCACTAACCATCCTTGTGGCAACAGGACGGCAGGGGCTACAACCCGGTCGAGAGCACAACAAGGAGGGTCTCGCCTCACGACCCCTCCCAATACAGGCCTTGAGCCCGACGCTCGAGGTGAGCATATGGGGCATGCGGACAGCTACTATCCTCATGGTGGCCATCCAGAGGAAGTGCTTCCTCCGCCGCCCACAATGGCAGAGGTCTCGGCTCAGATCGAGCATAATAGGATGGACCAAATGCAGATTTTGGAAGTGATCGCGTGTAACACATCTCCAGCACCCGAACCATCAGGGCCACCATGAGCACACGGGGGGCTCGCTGATTTTCAGCGAACTAATCCCCCAACCTTCTCCAGCACGGAGGACCCTATGGAGGCGGAGGACTAGCTCCGCACCATAGAGAAGAAGCTAGCGATCGCTCAGTGCACTAGCATTGAGAGGGTCCTATTTGCCAGCTACTAGCTGGAAGGTGCCGCAAGCGCGTGGTGGGATAGTTTTTCTGCCATGCAACCCAATGGAGACATTCCAATGTGGAACGAGTTCCAAGCGGCCTTGCGCGAGGCTCACATCCCTGAGGGCGTGTTAATGATCAAGTAGTAATAGTTCCTTGCCCTTAAGCAAGGGAAGAAGAGCGTTATGGAATATCTACACGAGTTCAACTTTTTGACTCATTATGCTCCCAACGATGTCTCTATAGATGCCCGCCGTCAGAGTCGGTTCATCAATGGCTTGACGAAGGAGATGTAGCTAGCTCTTGCTATGCACGACTTCATGAACTTCCAGCACATAGTCAACAAGGCCATATTGGTGGAACACAAGAGTATAGCGTTGAATGAGTCGAGAAAGAGGAAGAGAGCTACCCAAATTTCAACAAGCAGTAGCTTCCCTCAGTAGCGCACTGGGCCGCCTCAAGTGCCCCGTTTTCAAGCACCGGTGCCACCGAAGCCTCCACCGGCGGCACAGCAGCATAATGGGGGCAAAACTCCCAAAACAGCAGTGTGTTCAAGCCCAACATCACTTGCTTTCATTGTGGCCATGCAGCATCTATAAGCACCAATGCCTCACGAGGCAACAAGGATGCCCTGACTTATCAAGCTCCTACACCACAACCAGCTCGACAAGACCCTCACCACCCCGGAGGGCGTGTCTACTCGCCTCAAGTCTCTACGTGGTCGAGTGAACCACGCCATCGCTAAGGAGGCAAGCGACGACCCGACGCCGCTTTTGGGTATGCTTCTCGTAAATTCTTGCCCAGTTTCGGTTTTATTTTATTCAGGAGCATCTCATTCTTTCATCAAAAAGGAATATGCTGCACACCATCAATTTGAAATGCATACACTTCAGCCAATTTTATCGAGATCCGATAACGGATCGGTTTTTCAAACCGATCAAGTCTGCCGGTTCATAAAAGTGGAGATTCAAGGGGTTAACTTTTTAGGAAACCTAATAGTAATAACTTTAGTGGGTATTGATATGATATTAGGGATGGATTGGCTGTCCAAAAACCAGGGGCAAATCGATTGTGCTGAACGGTCTATTTCTCACATGTTTAAGACGACAATCAAGTTGTTTTTGCACCTTTAGTGGGCAATTCTCATCTCTATGCCTTGGAAGCTAGTACCTCCCTTGATTTGGAGAAGGTACCAGTGGTATTTGAGTATCCAGACGTATTCCCTGAAGAACTCCCAGGCATGCCCCCTGATTGTGAAGTTGAGTTCGTCATCAAGCTTGCACTCGATACTACGCCAATTTGAAAACGGTCGTACCGAATGCCTCCAAACGAATTGGTAGAATTGAAGAAACAACTCAAGGAGCTTCAAGATAAAGGTTTTATTTGACCAAGCTCCTCACTTTGGGGATGCCCGGCTATATTCGTGAAGAAGAAAGACAAGAGTTTGCGGATGTGTGTTGACTACCGTCCGTTGAATGAAGTCGTTGTCAAGAACAATTATCCGCTTCCTTAGATTGATGATCTGTTCAACCAACTGAGTGGAGCCCAAGTATTCTCCAATATTTACTTACGATTGGGCTACCATCAAATTAAGGTTAGAACCGAAGACATACCGATGACAACATCTCCAGTCTCTACGGTCAGACGAAGCCATCGTCATGTCTTTCTACCGACTAATGCACCAACAGATTACATGAACCTCATGAATTCGGTATTCATGGAGTACTTGGATCAGTTTGTCATGGTGTTCATCAATGACATCCTCATCTACTCCAAGTCCGATGAAGAACATGAGCGGCACTTGTGGCTTGTGTTGGAAAAGCTTCGGCAACATCAACTCTATGCCAAATTCAGCAAATGCGAGTTCTGGCTTCATGAAGTTAGCTTCTTGGGTCATGTCATATCCCAGGAAGGTGTCACTGTTGATCCAAGCAAAGTTCAAGATGCCCTTGACTAGAAACAACCCAAGAGTGTCACCGAGATCTGCAGTTTTCTCGGGCTTGCGGGATATTACTGCAGATTCATCCAGAATTTCTCAAAAATTGCAAGGCTGATGACACAGCTTCTAAAGAAAGAAAAGAAGTTCAAATGGTCAACGGAGTGTGAGCAAAGCTTTTAGATCTTAAAATAATGTCTGACCAAAGCTCCGGTACTCATCCTACCCGATATTCACAAGAGCTTGATATATACTGTGATGCTTCTCGCCACGGGCTCGGTTGTGTGCTCATGCAAGAGGGCCGAGTTGTGAAATATGCATCGAGGCAATTTGGGCCTCATGAAGCTAATTAACCCACACATGACTTGGAGCTTGTAGCTGTAGTCCATGCTTTGAAGATTTGGCGACATTACCTCATCGATAATCGTTGCGAGATCTACACTGATCATAAGAGCCTCAAATATTTATTCACCCAAGCCGACCTTAACCTGAGGCAAAGAAGATGACTCGATTTAATCAAGGATTATGATATGGGACTTCATTATCACCTAGGGAAAGCCAATGTGGTGGCTGACGCATTGAGCAGAAAATCTCAATGCAAGCTGCTTGTCAAGAACTCTCCTTCGTAGGCTCTGTAATCGCAATGCAATGTCTGAGCCTTGAGATGATTGAAGAAGGGTCTCTTGCTGCTCTTAGTGTGAATTTCACACTTGAGGACCAGATTAAAGAAGCCCAGAAGACCGACATGGAAGTAGCCCGAATCCGAGAGAAAATGAAGCAAGGTAAGGCCAAATGTTTCACCGAAGATGCACAAGGCACTCTATGGTTCGAAAACCGTTTGGTGGCGCCGTTTGATCACAACTTGATAGAGTTAATTCTCAAAGAAGCTCACGACACTCAGTTCTCTATACATTCAGGGAGTACCAAGATGTATCAAGACCTAAAGAAGTGGTTATGGTGGAGTCAAATGAAGCAGCAGATCGCACAATATGTTGTCGAGTGTGGTGTATGTCAAAGAGTGAAGGCTGGGCATTTGAGGCCAATGGGTACTCTCCAACCTTTGCCCATTCCAAAGTGGAAGTGGGAGGAAGTCCGTATGGACTTCATCACTGGCCTTCTAAACACTCAAACTGGGTCTGATTCTATATGGGTGATTGTCGATCGTCTGACAAAGGTCGCCCATTTCATTCCTGTCAAGACCACCTACACCGGGGTCAAGCTAGCAGAGCTTTATCTCTCAAGGATCATCTGTCTCCACGGTGTGCCAAATGTGATAGTTTCAGATCGTGGTCCTTAGTTCACATCCCACTTTTGGAAGTGCTTACATCAAGCAATGGGGACCAACCTATCTTTTTGCTCCGCTTACCACCCGCAAACAGATGGACAAACTGAGAGGGTGAACCAAATTTTGGAAGACCTTCTCCAAGCGTATGTGCTGTCCTATAGCAAGAATTGGGAGAAATACTTGCCGTTTGCGGAGTTCTCCTACAACAATAGCTTCCAATCAAGTATACGAATGTCACCCTTCGAGGCGTTGTATGGGAGAGCATGTAGGACACCCTTGAACTAGTTCGAAGCTGGGGAGAGACCATTCTATGGTCCAACCATGGTGGAGGATGCCGAAGAGCAAGTTCGTTTCTTTCATGAGCGACTTCGGACGGCTCAATCTCATCAGAAGTCGTATGCTGACCGTTGTCGTCGCAAGTTGAGTTTTGTGGTGGATGATCATGTTTACCTTAAAATCACACCAATGAGAGGAACACATCGTTTTCAAGTCAAAGGCAAGTTAGCACCTCGTTATATCGGACCATTCCGAATTCTAGCCAAGCGAGGATATGTGGCTTATCAGTTGGAGCTTCCACCATCTCTATCGGATGTGCAAAATATTTTCCATGTATCACAACTAAAGAAGTGCCTCCGAAGTTCAATCAAGCAACCCCTTAGAAGACCTCGACTTGCAACCCAATATTTCTTATAGGGAGCACCGACACGTATTCTTGAATAAACAGAAGAAGACGAGAAATCGCAACATCAAGTTCTTGGAAGTTCAAGGAGCAACCATATCAAGATGAAGCAACTTAGGAACGCCAAGACCATATGCTAAATGAATATCCAGATCTTTTCCTTCGCTTGAAGTGCCTTCAATCAGAAAGGAAATGTTAAACAAAGCAATGGAAAGGAAAATGTAATAATCACTCCTTGTAATCTTGTAGGGTATCTTAGCAATATCTTTGAAGGAAATCAAGACAACAGTTGTTATATCTTCTTTTAGAACCTTCCTACCAAACTTCAGACCTACTCAGATCTCGGGTCGAGATCTTTTGTAAGAAGGAGAGGTTTGTCACATCCCCAAATTATTTAACAATAATTAGTATGCATCTTGTGAGCATGCATTGTGTTTTTGGAGCATTTGCATACAATATTGCACTTGGAAAATCTCAAACAAATGTTAAACCTACAACTTCAATTTGAATTCCCAAAAGAAATCTGGAACAAAAGCTAGTGATAATCTTCTAGAAATAATTTATTCAAATACTATAATAGTTATCTTGAATTAATATAATTTTTACCAAATTTTTGGAACAGAATTCAACCCTCAGAGAATTCAAACACATTACAATGACCTACCCTAAGTTTGAATTTAAACTATACAAAATATATCATGAACAGTAAGGTTTAAGAATTTTTATGAGTACTAGACCTTCCCAAGAACCTCTTTGATTTATTTCAGTATTTTAGGAAATTTATTTCTATTTTTAGTGGCTTGGTCAAAGTAGAATTTACTTAAATCAAATCTCAGTCAAACTCTACACTGTTGGACTGACCCAAACCCAACCCAATTGATCCGGCTGGACCCAAACCCCTAGCTGCACCAAATGAACCCAACACGCTCGGACCGTCCAATTTGAATTCAACCATCATATTCAAGCAGAGCCATTCGGACTGTCCGAACGCACAACAAGATCTCGCCGTTAGATCTCGATCGCACCGCCCAAACACGCGGGTTCAATGTCACTACAAGATGCATTTGAGTCGCTGCCACGCTAGGCCAACTTGTTAGCTTCACCTTCAACGTTCCGTTGGGCTCGCAGGTGAAGCGCACCACGCGACCAGTGATTCCTTCCTCTCGCCAGTGGACGCCGTCATTCCACCGCGCGATCTGTCCACTCTGGAGCCTTCTCTACTTCACACCGCCTCCACTGCGTCATCTCCCTGAGGATAATACCCCCTCCTTCACCTTGTTTCAACTCATTCTTCCTCTCGGTGGCTGAGGAAGAAGAGTCTCTCCTGTGCAACCTTCTCGAGTAAGATTCCGTCCAATGGTTCCTTTCTCTTCTACCTTTGATGCCGTTTCCATTCTTGCTAATGCGGACCCTTGTTGTCTCTTGTAGCTACTGGACCACGGCCGAGACATTGGAAGCTCTAGAGCATGCACCGAGTGACATCACGTGCCATTTTCGAGCTCGGTGAGTATTATCCTAAATCTTTTGCGTCATATCGTGTCAATTAGCATGGTATTGAAAACCCCTAAACATATTTGGACAATGCACGACAGGGACTCGTGAATTTTGAGTTTTGCCCATTTCGGCCAAAGAACAAACCCTTTGTCTCCCACTTTGATTTGGTAACCATTCTTCGATTCCTTGCTACTAGAGCATCCTTATGTGGTCTGTAAGCTATCCCTACCACTCATCCTCTCTTGTTTTGCTCAAAGCATCCTCTCCACGTGAAGTCGTGCCGCCGCCGTCACCCACTTCGACGCGGGCCCAACTCCGACCTCCTCCGACCAGCTCTACTCCTGCCCATCATTCGGGTAGCATCACCTGACCATGTAGAAGTCTTGGCACCCGCTTGTTTGCACGCTGGGGAGCTCTTGTGCTGTTTGCATGTTTGCCATAGTTTTTCTAGGGACGCGGGGTAGGCTACGATAGCTACAAACAAAATTTCTACCACGCAAACCAGGATGCCAAGCAAGTAGATGATCACAGATCGTTACCACCAGCATTTACGTAACAGCGGAAGAAGGGTTGGAGCACCGTCCAACAAAGAGCACGCCGATGTAGTGGTCGAGTCGATCGTCCAACGCCCAAAGAAGTCGATGCAAAGGGTTGTAGTCGATCGCTCCTCCAAAGAACCTCTCAGATTCCTTGTGAAGATCGCGGATCGCCCTCAAGCGCAACAATCGTAGTAGCGCCTCACGATATCCACATGTCCAGGAAGGAACAACCGAACGCTGGTGTGTTAGCACCAAGTCGCACGGCGGAGCTCTCGTGAAGATGGCGGCTAGGGTTTCGTGGTGTTTTTTTCATCCCACAAACAGCCTCATGCATCTCCTTATATAGTGCTCGTGATGATCCTATCAGGACACGCCATTTAATCAGATTTGTACTTGGTTTGTTCCAACCCGCTAAGTGTGTGACCTCAGAGGTTCATGTGTAGTTCGGTTGTGACTAAAACTGTTTTCGATCACGAAGTCGAAGCGGCTCCTAGCAGAGCATATCGATTCCCGAATACACACAAATTATATCGGACGAACCTTAATGCAATATGATCTACGACTAGGTCCTCATCACTTACGACTAGGACCTATCTCTATACGACCGATTCAAGATATGTGGTCACGACCATTCAGAACTCCCCACGACTGTGTTACGACCACTCGTGATTATGTTCGACCGACCACGATCACCAGATTCCATATGACCAATCAGAATCGCTCAAACTAAGCGACCTACTCGTGTATACTCCCTTTGCCTCACGATGTCCGGGTTGAACTCTGTGAGATATTGTGTCATCCATGGATCGCTCAATTCTTTCTCGACGAGTGTCGATAACTTTACGTGGTCGAACACTTCAACCACTAGTGGCATGGCCATGCACTTTCTTTATCCGATCACAACGAGGGGCCTAGAGACATCTCTCCGTTATGTTAGGAGGGCAAATCTGATCTCACCGGTCACATTCCTCTGCATGTTTCATAGCATACCCAAAGCTACCTTTATAACTACCCGCTTATGGAGTAGCGTTTGGCAACCCCTAAGAGTGCTATTACACATGTAGAAACCATGCTGATCTCAGGTCTAAGGATTATACATCATCTTTGCTTGAGACCAACTAACGACACATAGATTCATAACAATCTCAATAGTGTCTCAAGGTGGGTCTTATCCAACATCATGTTCTCTAACATGTGTCCATATTATCGGTTTGATATCTCCATATCTATGACTCGTGAAACATAGTCATCAACCAATACATATGCTAGTCTATTCATATGTGTCCTCATACGCTATTTACCGAGGATCGTAAAAGAATAATTCTCGCAGAATATAGAGTTTCACAACCAAGTCACATACTTGATAATAAATATTAACAATATTATTCTAGGAACAAGATAACACATTATCCAATGTCATGAACATAATGAAATATAATCATCTCTATGATTGCCTCTAGGGCATATTTCCAACAGTCTCCCACTTGCACTAGAGTCAATCATTTAGGTATCTAATACCGATAGCTCTTGTGTGTGCCTCATGCTTTGGCTGTGTGAGAGGCTTTGTCAAGCGGATCAAGAATATTTAAACTGTATGAACTTTGCATATCTTAACATCTCCTCTATCCACCAATTCGTGGATAAGATGATAACGCCTGAGTATATGTTTGACTTCTGATGGGATCTAGGCTCCTTAGCTTGAGCAATGGCTCCATTGTTGTCACAATAGAGATCCATTGGGCTCGAGGCACTCTGAACCATTCCCAATTCAGCAATGAAATTCCTTATCCAAACACCTTCTTTGCGTACTTCGGAAGCGCAATGTACTGGCCTCTGTCATGGAATCAAGAACAAATCTCTTGCTTGAACTTTTCCATTCCCATCGCTTCCTCCATTCAAAATGAATACAAAACCAGATTATAACGATAATCATCTTTGTCGGTTTGAAAGCTTGCATCGGTGTAACCATTTACAACGAGCTCTTCATCACCGCCATAAACTAGGAACACATCCTTAGTCCTTCTTAAGTACTTAAGAATGTTTTTCACACCGTCCAAAGGACCTTCACCGATCACTTGGTATCTCGCCAGTAACACTTAGAGCATATGATACATCCGGTCGTACATATCATGGCGTATATGATAGATCCAATGGCCAAGCATATGGAATATCACTCATTTGGTCTCGCCATCGCTGGTCGAGGACACCGATTCTTGCTAAGATTAATGCCATGTGCCATGGGCAAGAATCTCTCTTGAATTTTGCATGTTGAACCGATTCAACACTTTGTCTATGTACATTTCGGCTTAATCCAATTAGCCTCTTAGATCTATCTCTATAGATCCTTATTCCTAAGATATATGTCTGATCTCCTAAATCTTTCATTGAGAAACTTTTTCTTAATGAAGATTTAATGATTCTAGCATCGTAATGTCATTTCCACCAAGAGTATGTCATTTTTGAGGTATTTCTGTTTATCGATATCGTTATTCTCTAGATCCCGGCTATTGACATTGCTCATACGCCACCGAAAGTGAGCAATTAATATACCAACAAGGCAAGAATCATTTGAACTTTCTTTTGCATCATATTGATCCCAAATTTTGATTAGTTAAGTGCAATGATAATTGCTTGCATGCTATTTTTGTTATGTCGCTATTTTTGTGATGTGTAGTTAGTTATGTCCTACTCATAAGGTTATTCTTGAATTATTCCAGACCTACATGCTTATGTTAGGTTGTGTGAAATATATTTTACGGGATTGCTTAGCCATGCAAGTCTAGATACGGTAGGTTGATTGTTGGGAATAACCCGACAATTATGGGAGACAAGCTTTCTTATCTTCTTTTTATTCCAGATCTTCGTGATCTGTTACCTAAGTTAAACTTTGTCATTTTAAGATAGTTTTGGGGTCTGGACAAGTGGTTGCTAGTGATGGTGCCTTCGTGCACGAGATTGGGTATTTGGTTGACTTGTCCGGACCAACAAGGACCGAACTTTGGTGATGTTGTTGATTCAAGTAAAACGCGTGTTATCACACGGGATATGGGTATCATACGGTTAAGTAAGGGAAGGTTTTATTGTGTTAAGTCCTGTGGTGTGAGGACACTTGTGTTTGATCATTTGTCCGTAGGAGCCAATGTGATTTTCTATAGTACACATGGGAGCACCATTTTTCGTTATTTACATTGCATCGGTATATCCAATACAACTTGTGAGCCACTTAGCAAGTGCTATCTGTCGCTTGTACTAAGTAAGGAACATCTTGCAAGGGGACTTATCTCAATATGATTTTCTTGCTAAAAATGATCAGATCTCGATTCTCCCTACCGACATACCTAAGGAAGTGTGTCATTATTTGGAGGCTTACGGGCTAGTCGAGTCATGTGGGTAAAGTAGTACACCTCCACAGAGATAAATCTATTCGAATAGCCATGTCCATGGTTACGGACGATCGCTTGAATTCGGGAGTCACTATTGTTAGACTTTGAATTAAAATTTATGGGTACAACTTGGTATTCGGCTCGAATGGGTGTTCGTGCATGTTAGTGTATCAAAGTGGGCTGCCACTTTGGTTTTTTTTTATTCATTTGTTTATCAATGTATTACTTTATCACATGATTTACTTCTACTTCAAATCTGATCTTGAAATGGCATTTGAAAAACTAGTATATGTAGGTTGAAAATTGTTGTGTCTTTCGCAAAACTAAAGGCATTAATGCTATTATTTGAATGTCCATTATGCATAACTAATTTTATCTTTGTGTAAGACTTGTGAGTACATTTTGTCTTAACCTGGCTGCAATGATTCTGGTGAAGAAGACTTCAAGCCCGATGAGCTCGTTACTGTTGATTTAGGCGACACTGACGAGTAGTGCTTTTATTTGACTCCTAGTCGGTTGCCGTGGGTTATGGGCATACCTTGCTGGAATTTTGGTTTATTTATATCATTTTCACTGCCACTCTAAGTGTATAATTGAATTTCGCTAGTCGGCCCTTTTTGTAATCAATGTAGACTTGAACTATTATGATGTATGTCTTTCTTTATGTCTTTTGTATGAATGTTGTATGGATATAATCAACGTTGAATGAGAGTATGAGCATGTTGGTCGCTAATCATGGGAGCCAACATGATCTCATACTCGCTGTTCATGAATTCCCTTTTAACTCATTAAGTGTAGTCTTGAACTGTTTAGACAACCGATCATCATGTTGTGCTTACAGAGGAGCAGTACGCATAATCATCGGAGCTCTAGTTCGTGCAAGACCTCTCGCTTAGATGGAGTTGAATTGGAATCCATTCATCGAGGTTAAAAGTTATTTCCATCAGACCGGGAAGGCCTCGGTCTTACGGAAATAACCCGGGGGTCCCCACAAGTTCCTTGCTCTTGTTGTTTTGAAAATATGATTTGTTGGTCGTCGCAATAAAAACTAAAGCAATCAACATCTAATTCAAAAAGTGTCTAAACGAATTAAATAACACCAAATAAATTCAACAGTGAGAAAAATTAAATATTTTTACATATTATGGTATATTATTATTTTAGACAATTTTAGAGACAAATTTCATTCAATTTGGAGTTTTGTAGCAAAAGTTATTAAGGTTTCATTTCTATTTGGTTTGATAAATCCAGATTAAATGAGAAATACGCTTTCTAACGGAGAAAGCTTATTCTCACGTCTGTTCTAACGAGGTTTACACTTTCCAGTAAGGGAAAGCATATTCTCTTCATAACTAAAAACGTATTTTCTATTTTCATTTGATTTTCGCTAATAAACTGACAAGCGAGATCCGTTGTCAATGACTCGATCCTTGTGCATAGTGCGTAGACCACGGGTCTACGAGCACAGTGCATGGGCTCACAATTCGGGGTTTACTGTGCACTTACGCCGTGGGGCCCGCATGTCTTAGAATCATTAGATAATAGTGTTTTGATTTAAGTTTTCTTTAAACTAATGACTTGGTCCCACACATTAGTGACTTGAGTATTACTAACCAGATAGTTAATCAATGTTTTGGTCTTAATGACCGTGATTAGACACGTTGATGATGAGCTACAGTGCTCATCACTGTGTGTTGCGCGGTGGCGCTCACGCCCGCACGTTTCGTCGGAGATGTGGTGCTCAGAGAGGTCGGAGAATGATCAAAACAAAGATCCTGGCTAATGCGACCACGCAAGACCGACGTGTGGTGGAGATGGCTCTAGTGGTGGCGCACTGGTGTTGAGCGGTGGAGCCACTACGGCAACGAGTCATTGCTCGAATAAGCAATGCCCACAACAAAAGAATGCGCACAATAACAACTAGGGGCTACTAGGAGTCTACCAGAATGACGCGGAGGCTCCGAGGTGGTTAGAGTCGGGTTGTTGATAGCGAGCCAAGGCGACGAGGTCGGTTGCACGTGGAGAAGAAGCTCAGGTGAAGGAGAAGGCTTGGTGGTGCTTAGAGAAGCTTGAGGAGGTCCATGTGATGCTCCTGGTGCAGTCGATTGGTCTGAGGCGCAGTGTAGCTTTGGCAGCGACTAGAGCGGCGGTTCTGGTAGGAGGTGAGGAAGAAGGACCAAAACGGGAGCTCCTGTGGATCATAAACGAATCAAGTGAGGGGGAAGCTTTAGGGTTCTCTAGAACGTGATATGATGTGAAGAGATCAACACCAAACTCTCCATGACATCGGGCACAAAGAAGCTCGGAGCGCTTGAGTGTTAGAGCTCATTTTAGTGGAGAAGAAGAAGCGAGGAGGTGCGCACGGAGTAGGAAAAGAGGAAACGAAGCTCTGTGGGCTTTTATAGATGGAGGTGGTGAGATTGAAGAGGAGAGATTGGGCCGGTAGTAGAGCCCTCAGAGGTCGTTGACGGTGTATGTGACAGTGAGCAGTATAATGGGTAGGGGAAGGCACGACATGATGGCGATGTGACTAGGTAGGTGTGGCCGGTGGCAAAAGCAAAGGCGCTGCAGAAACCACGGGTGAGCGTGAGCTCACGGCCGGGCACGCGCGCTTAGCACTCTCTGTTGTGGTGGATTAAGGACCATGTGGGCGGGCCTACAGTGAGAGAGAGTTAGAGTTTTAGGATTCTTATTTTCTCGTTGAATTTTTGCTCGATTTTATTTGCTACTCAAATAAAGTGCAAATTTAATGAAAATTTTGTGTAGGCTTCGACCTGATTGAGTTTCTTCTTTAAATTTTTAGAGGTTTATGCGTCTGTGAATTTCTACAAAAATCGAGGAATTTTCTGTTTTTATGCTTTTGTAATTGTTTTTCTAAACAAGATTTAATATCAAAGTTTTTGTGAATTATTTTCGATGATATGCCCTAAATAATTCTCTCCTTTAAATATTTTTACTTTGTTTCATCTATTTCCTTTTTAGCACCTATTTTTTTGTAGTTCAAGTTTTGTTTTTAAATTCAAAAACCAAATTTAGTTGGTAAATTTCATATGCAAATCAAATAACACAAGTGCATGTAAATAGAGGCTTAAAAGAATTTTAGAGCAAAATATAGAACAAACAAAATCCTTGACAAATTACACAATATTCTACACGGTTTCTAGCGCCTCCCTCCCTCCCCCCAATTTTCACAATTTTTAACCATTTCTATATCTAAAATTCTAAAACCGAGAGCCTTTTCGTAAATTCGAAATAGAATCTTCTTTTTTCTTCATTGTCGACTAATTGGGTCTCATTGCCGTCTTTGTCTCCCACACGACACAACACTTAGCGCCTTCGCTCCTTCTCTAGTAGAGCTCCGCCCACCAGCTTGGCCATCCGCCCCCAGTTTCCTGTCCTCCCCATACCCTACGCCTGCACCCATGCTCTGCCCTAGTTGCGCCCCCATTCCCTACTGCCTCCTAATCACGTCATCGCTAGGAGCAAGTCACTGCCAGCTTCTTGTGGTTTATCGCAAGTCCTTCACCCCATATAACCACAACACTGAGTGTGGTCGGTTCTCCCTCTCCACTTCCCTCACCACCACTCTGCATTTTCTCCCATCCCCAAGCTCAAATCAAGCTCAAAGCCAAAAGCCATGCGCCGGCCATGGCCGTTGCTGCCATCAAGTCTCCCGGCTGCACCAAAGGGCTATGGACAACTCTTTCATGTCCCTCTATACCTCCTCGATGCCCTATTTCCATTCCTCACCATCTTCTTCTCTCTCTACAGACGAAGCTCCAAAAACACATGCTTCTTCTTTGCGTCTGGCGATGTTTGATTCACGGCCACCATGTCATGACACGTTCCAGCACCTAAGGAATATTTCCCTTCACTTTATTTGGTCCTTCATCCATAGGAGCGCCACACCACCGTCATCTTTGTTGCATAAGGTCAAATCATCATTGTTGACGCTTATTTCCTCTCGGGTGAGCTTCTCGTCAATTCCTTGTGCCCAGAGCATCTCCACACCACCCCTTAGCTATTCCCACCATTCACTCCCATTCTATTTCTCTACAACGTCACCGCCACGATGACCTCGCTACGCCGCCCACGGATCACGCCGCCGAGCCCTCGCAACTCCCCACCTTCACCGACCGCCCGTGAGCTCCAAGTACCTTCCCCATGCTCATGCTCTCTCTAATTTGGCCCCTTTCCCATCCGAAGGCTATCCCATTTCTTCCTCACGGCTAGCAACAGACATGTTTCGCCACGCCATAGGGTCGCTTGAGCCACCACACCACCTCCCTAGCTTCCTTGTCCTCCGAAAACCCATTTTTGGGGTTAATTCTACCTCACCACCGCTCCCTCTCTGGTGACGAGTGCAGCCCGAGCCGCCTCCCATGTCCTCTATTATGCTCCTTCTCTCCTGCCTCTGTGTGCTTTCTCTGTGTGTAGCAAGATACTAATTAGGTGGGACCCACTTATAAGTAGTCCAGCAATAGCTAGTAGGCTAAGTGATTGACATTGGGTTCAGTGCTAAATCAAATGATTAGGCTTAAGTGAAAATGCTTAGTAGCCATTAACAACCAATGTAAGAGAAAAGCGAATGCAACAAGGAATTTCATCCAACCACAATTGCCTCAGTAATAGTGAACCTCCAACCAACATTTAGATAAACAAAAAAAATGGTTAGTGAACAAATCAATCAAGAGAATACTTCACTTAGACAAATTCTTAATGAAATTGATGAAGACGGGTGTTGTGCAGGGCTCGGTGAAGACGTGGCACTAGTCTCCTGCGGCGCCAACAGGACCAAGAAGATGACCCCGACAGGTGGGGCCGGTTTGTCAGCGACTTGGAGTGGCGCAGTTACTGTGTGGTGTCAGCCGGTCACTACAACAAAATAAGCAATAGTAGACACCTCATCACTGCATTTATTCAAAAGGAACTGTTCGTGTTGGGTCCTGTCTGACCAGACATTTGCAAAGGTTACTTATCACAGACGGTTGAAAATAAGAACCGTCTGTGATAATGATGGTAGCACCAACGGTTCTCAACAAAGACCATCTGTGAATTATCACCGATGGTTGTATTAAAAACCATCTCGTGATACGCCCACCGCTCATTTTATAGAGCTCGGGTTTATTGGTCGCGTCGATTCCGATCGAATCGGTCCAACAGATTCTGGTCTATAAAATAGCAAAAAAATTCATAAAATCCTGAAATAATTCAAGGAGGTTCTTGGGATGTGCTAATACTCAAATAAAATTTTAAACCTCACTTTTCAAGTGTTAGTTGTTTAACTAAATTCAAGCCTAGCTTAGGTTGTTGAATAGAGTTTGAATACAGGTCCAATTTTTTTACACTAGAAAATGTTTATAATTTTGGTATTATAATTTTATTTGAGTATTAGCACATTCTAGGAAACTCCTTGAATTATTTTAGGATTTTATGATTTTTTTGCTATTTTATAGATCTCGGTCTGTTTGCACTGCTCGATCGAATCGACGGTCCCGATCGAGGAGACGTTTTGACTATCTAAACGACTCTCCGATCGGGACCGCTTGATTCTCGATCGATGGTCCTAACAGCCCGGCTCTTAAAATGAGTAGTGGAACGATCACGCACGGATCTATTATGGAACCGCTTGTTGATTTATCACGCAGCGGTTCCATAATAGAACCATCTGTGATAATCACCGTACCACGATGGTTTTTTATGGAACCGCTCATGATTATGTATCACTTGACGGTTCGTAATAAGAACCGTCTATGATAGGCCCACTATATATACTTGGACCCGACAGACTCCCTGCCCATTCCCATTTGAGCCACACTGTGTCCTCCCCACATGCCACCGTGTCCTCCCCCATTGCGCCGCTGACAGAGAGGAGAAGGAAGGGAAGGAAGGAGGAAGGGAGGAGAAGGAGAGGATTCTTGAGAGATATTTGTTATTTTCTTCGTGAGCTCCAAGGGTAACGATCTATAACCCTTTATGTTTGCTATAAATTAATCGCTAATTCATCAATTTAAGTATGTTTAGTAAATAGGAAGAGTACGCATTTATGTGTTTATTAATCTAATTTGACACTAATTTGTTACATGCGAAGCGAGATGGACCGAATCGATGTACTAGATGAACCGTGTGAGTGAAGAGTACATTAATGGCGCGGCTTGCTTTTAGAAGAGCCGCCGAGCAAGATATGTTGAAGAAGGGGATAAAATTTATGTACTATCCATGCATTGATTGTGGTAATCTGAACATGTTTAACAACCCGGCGCAGATCAAAGCACACTTGATTCGAAGGGGTTTCAAAAAAAGGCTATACATGTTGGACCAGTCACAGTGAATAGCAAATTATATAGGAAGTTAATAATGACGGCATCGCCAAGGAAGTCAACGATATGTCGGATGTAGATTGTGCTTTTAATGAGGATAGGTCACACGATAACAATCTAGATCAGATGATACGCGATGCAGAAGAAAACTACAGTGAGAGAGAGTTTTATAAATTCGAGGGTTTAATGGAGGACTCGGTGAGACCTTTGTTCCCTGGCTACAAGCTGGAATACACAAGATTGTTAACCGTGATTGAACTACTGAAATTGAAGGCAAGCAATGGTTGGTCCGATAAGAGTTTCACGACATTGTTAGGTCTCCTAGTGGACATCCTTCTGGAGGGAAACGTGTTGCCCAGCACTACATACCAAGCAAAGAAGGTTCTTTGTCCATTGGGAATGGAAGTAGAAAGAATACATGCTTGTCCGAACGATTGTATGCTCTACCGTAAAGAGTATGTAGACATGCATGTATGTCCTATGTGCAAAGCATCCCGATACAAGCGTAAGAATACTGCTAAGGTGAAGCAAGGACATCTTGCTAAGTTGTTGTGGTATTTGCCTGTGATCCTACGTTTGAAGCGTTTATTTATGAACCTAAAGGAGGCAAGATTGCTGCGTTGGTACTCGGAGGAGCGTAAGAAAGATGGAAAGCTAAGACACCCTGCTGATTCAGCCCGGTGGAGAAACTTCGATCGGAGCTTCGAAGAGTTCGGTGCGGAACCAAGGAACATAAGGCTAGGGTTGAGTACAGATAGAATGAATCCTTTCGGTAACATGAGTAGCCAACATAGCACCTGGCCCGTGAATCTATGTATGTACAACCTTCCTCCTTGGTTATGTATGAAGCGGAAGTACATTTTGATGTCACTACATATCCAAGGGCCAAAGCAACCTAGGAATGATATTGATGTGTACCTAGCACCATTGCTGAAAGATCTTGTGACACTATGTAACGAAGGGGTATAGGTATGGCATGCGTACAAATAAGAGAACTTCACTTTACGAGCCATATTGTTCTGCACCATCAATGATTTTCCTGCCCTTGGTAACCTATCTAAGTTTGAGAGAAAAGGAGCCAAAGCCCGTGTCAAGACCGCTTAGATGCTACAGAGAGTGTATGGTCGAACAACTTGTGCAAAATCGTATATGTATCACCGTAGGTTCCTTCCCAGGAGTCCCCCATACCGCAAGATGAAGAAACAATTCAATAGAAATAAGGAGGACGATTCAGCTCCAAGGGCTTTTAGAGGGAAAGAGGTCTATGATATGGTTAAGGATATCGATGTTGTGCTTGGGAAGGGACATAAATTAAGAACCCGTCAGAAGAACATCTGGAAGAAACAGTCAACTTTTTGGGACTTGTCTTATTGGGAGCACTTAGAAGTTCGCCACTGTATCGACGTCATGCACGTGGAGAAGAATGTTTGTGATTGCTTGATTGGTCTCTTACTGAACATTAGTGACAAAACAAAGAATGGTGTTAACGCACAGTGTGACTTGGTTGATATGAACATAAGGACCGAGTTAGCACCGAAAGAGACCGATAAAAGATGAATGTACCTTCCCCCAGCTTGCTACACTCTGTCCAAGGCCGAGAGAAATGAACTGTGCCAGAGCTTGCATGGTGTGAAAGTCCCGTCTGGTTACTCCGCTAACATTAAGAAATTTGTTTCTATGGAAGATTTGAAATTAACTGTTATGAAGTCTCATGATTGTCATCTTGCCAAACAAACTTTGAGTGGCAATCTTGAGACTGTGTTATTTCTTTAACTCAATTGCTCAGAAGGTCATCGATCCCCAAGGACTAGATGCTCTACAGGCCGAGGTGGTGACGACTCTATGTCATCTTGAGATGTATTTCCCTCCATCATTTTTCAATATCATGGTCCATCTCATTGTTCACCTTGTGAAAGAGATAAAGATATGCGGCTCTGTGTTCCTACGTCACATGTACCCGTTCGAGAGCTACATGGGCATTGTCAAGTTCTACGTATGGAATCAATCTCGACCGGAGGGTAGCAACATCGAAGGTTATGTAACTGAAGAGGTCATTGAGTTCTGCGTCAACTACATGGCTCAGGTGGAACCTATAGGTGTGCCTCCATCTCGTCATGAGGGGAGACTGGATGGTATCGGGACCATCGGAAGGAAATCAATCACTCCCAATCTGGATACGTACGCTCAAGCCCATTTCACGGTCTTAAAACACATGACCCAAGTGTCCCCGTACATCGACGAGCACAAAGACATGGTACGCTAACAGAGTCCAAACCGGTCGGAGGTTTGGATCATGAGAGAGCACAACCGTCAGTTCAACGAATGGTTAAAGGTGCGAATCACTAGGAGGTCATCAAGTGATGATACACTGCTATGGTTGGCAAAAGAGCCACAATTTACAATTGTGACATGGTAAGGATACGACATAAATGGGTACACATTTTATACGTCAGCTCAGGATAGGAAGAACACAGTCCAGAACAGCGGTGTCCGCATAGTTGCGTTTCATGGGCACTTCAATACCGCCGGGGCATGTGGGTTTAACTCCTACTATGGGTTCATAGAGGAGATTTGGGAGCTCGACTATGTACTTTTTAAGATCCCCCTATTTCGATGCCATTGGGTTAAACTTCCGCAAGGTGTGAAGGTCGACAAGTATGGCATCACCACTGTGGACCTCAAATGTGTCGGATACAAGGATGAACCATTCGTACTCGCTAAGCAAGTTGTTCAAGTTTTTCATGTAACAGACCCGACAAATAAGAACTGCCACGTAGTTCTTCATGGAAAAATAAGGATTCTCGGAGTTGAGAATGTCGTTGATAAGGAAGAGTACAATCAATTTGATGAGTTTCCTCCTTTCGGTGATGGCATCAGGCTTGAGGAACAACCCAGTGAGGAAGCTAGCTATATAGCGTCAATCATCATGAAGGGCTATATTTTAATTAAGAATTTACTCCATTGTAATTAATTTATTCCATAACATCATGTCTTATGGACTTGTAATCCCTCATATATTTTGATGTCAACGTGGAATTGTCATGTGTTAATGTGTTATGGACTTGTCATCTTTGATATTGATGTCAATGTGGACGCTCATTGTAATGTGGAGTATCAAAATTGGTTTCACTTGATTTGGAGTTGAGTTGAATTAGATATGAATTTTTGAAGTCAAATGTGTTATGAACTTGTCATCATACTTGTCACCAGGTTCATATGGACTTGTCATGATTGTCATCATACTTATCACCAGGTTCATATGGACTTGACAATCACTTGTCACTAGGTTTTGTTAGGATATCACAGATGGTTCTATCATGGAACCATCGATGATAAGGAATCACAGACGGTTCTTAATAAGAACCGTCTATGATATGTCCACTTCACAGACGGTTCTATTAAAGAACTGTCTATGATCACTACAGCAAAAACAGCCACTAGAGATGGTTTTTAGCTAATGTAGCCACAGTTATACCTGTTTCTACAACTACTAGAGCTCATTCATCTCCTAGTGCACTTAGCCCGCTCAGCTCTCACTCCTTTGCCTCCTCTAGGGCTCGTCTGTTCACCTCCCCGTAAGCCCCGACACCGCCGCCTCTGACCTCAACACCGCCGACCCCAACATTGACGACGCTACCGCCACCTCGACGCGCGGCCTCCTCCCCGTGTCGGTGTCCTCCCTCTGCACCGGCATCCTCCCCGCTCCATCCTCCTCCCTATGTCAGCGTCCTCCCTCTGCACCGGCCTCCTCCCCACGCCGTCCTCCTCCCTGTGTCGGCCTCCTCCCCTGCACCGACCTCCTCCCCGCAGCCCCCTCCCCTGCACCAGCCTCCTCCCCCGCGCCGTCCTCCTCCTCGCGTCAGCCTCCTCCCCTGCATTGGCCTCCTCCTTGCACTATGAGTTCTTGTGCGGCATCCTCTCTGTGAGTATTCCATTATTACGTTTGTGCATGACTTTGGCTATATACTTATGTGCTAGATTGGCTTCAAATTCTGTATTTGATTGTGCACTGAGAGATAGCAAAGTGGTTATGTGGGCTCGGTTGATCAGCTCTATGATGAATGTCAAATCTGAAATCAATTTGATAATTGAAAACAATCTTGAGCTAAAACTATTGCTTTCTGTTGTTCGGTTTAATCTATAGCTTTATTCCCTTTGGTTGTCAGTTCTGCACAGTTCAGATTATCCTTGTATGAGCTAGTTGATCTTTGTGAGATAATTACATAGTTATTCTCAATCTGTGGATAAGGCTTATTGCTGAAATGATATTGTGATTATCTTGATATCATTGCTCTGTTCTGTTTTTCATAACAGATTGCCTTCTATTGTCTTGGTGGATATATTCAATCTGTGAACTGAAAGTTTATTTTGCTACCGTGAGATAAATTTGACATTCAACAGGAAAGTTTTAGGTTCAGCTCAAGATTTGTTTGATAATTGTTAAATTTGATTAGTGAAGATATATTGACTGATGTACTGAGATTGCAAAGGTTAAATCCTTTGTATCCAGCATACTGAGAGCACTCTTTAATATCAATACTCTAAGCTTTTTGCTGAGTTCTTTAATATACATGTGGTATATGTTGAGCATATTATTCATTTTAAATGACATGGAGATACTTCATATGTATATGTTGATTTGGTCATTTAAAAGCTTGCAACAATCCTTTAGTAGTATGATTGATCTGTGCCTACAAAAAGATTTCTTTTAGGCAAGTGTACAGTTAGTGTTTTTATCTATTCTCTTGATTGTGTGCCCAGTATGTTTTAATGATGCTTATGCCTTGACATGTGCAATTATGTATCTGTCTAGAACTAACTCTTCACATGTGCAATTATGTATTTGTCGAGTTAGGATTTAAATTGCCTTAAGGTTGACTAGGCATTTGTTATTCACAATAAGACTTCTATTGCTCTGTGGGATATTGTAAATGATCTGTGATTAAATCAGTCATATAATGAAATTGACATTGCAATCTAGTTTAGACTGGAGCCGTAAAAGTATTGCTCAAATCTGTCAATTGATCTTGAGATAGTAGTCTGTTACTTTTGGATACTTAAAGACCTGTATGGTCTTTACCCTTTTAATGTTTTCCTGTTAAACGTATTGCTCATGCTATTCTATTAGTCCTGAAAACTTGCTTTAACTATGGTTGTTCACTGTCAGTGAATCAATATTGTTAAATCAAGGTTGTTGGCCTTTTTAATTGCTGAATTGGTGTTATGTTAACTGTTTCTAGGATATTTGACGGATTAGAAGAAATTTTTAGAGCTCAAGGCTTATATTGTTTTGTCAAAGTCAATTAATGAAGAGTATAGACTGGTTGAGACGGCAAATACTTGTTCTTTTGCAACTCTCCTTCTGAGAGCACAAACTATCATCAATCTTCTGTGCTTTATGCTGCTTATTGATGATTTACTACTTGCTGGTATTATGCTTGTTGCATAATTATTTCTGCTGTGATGAATGTCAAATCTTGCAATCCATTTTATTGTGTATGTAACTTATATAGATAGCAAGTAAGCGAGATAGCAGAGGCATCAGATTCGCCATCGCGACGTCGCCGAATGCGCCCGGATGTCGACGATAGTGATACGAAGAGAGATGGCAGAGGAAAATCAAAATTGCTCATGGCCGATCGATCATCACAGAGGTCGCTGACGTTGGGATCCTCTCGAGTCCCTAGAGATCGTGGCGATTCTCGACCATCTGCGGGATACTTGCAAGGGAACGGGTCCCCATCACCACACCAAGCTGGAAGTCTCTAACGGCCGTAGAGAGAGGCGCACTGTGGACATAACTTTCAGCCTCGTTCACTATCCTAGAAGCAGACATGGCATGCGTGGAACAGCAGGCGTTGCTCGCGATGTGTCACGCGTGGAGGACCTTCAAGATCAAGCTTGTTACAAAGTACGCGAACACGGGTCGGACGCCCTTCACGAAGTATCCATTCTTAATGCGGGATATATGGGGCACCTTTGTGGCTATGAAGACGACGGCTGAATTTAAGGAGCAAAGTACGGCGCACAAAGCTCTCCGTGATACTGAAACACTCACCCGGAGACTTGGCATCATTGGCACGCGGTAAATCCGCGGAATGGGAGGTAGAGGACGAAAACACAACCAGGCCATTTTCTGAGATCACAGACTCGCGTGCCCTAAGCTGGTTAAAAGTGAGGGCAAAAGTCTCGTCTTCGAGCAGTATCTCTTTCACAAACCCAGCAGACCAAGAAGTGTCCCAACGTTTGGTAAATATGTCGAACTACCTAGTTGTTAATAAGTCCAGAACTTCATAGTGTCTATAATAACATGATGACCTCTTGCAGCATGAATTGACTGCCGAAACTTCCAAAGGCTCCTTCCAAGAAGACAGGGAGATGGATATGCTATCTACGGCCTTGGGAAACAAGGAGCACCCGGGTTGCACACGAGGCCTTGGGGTTACCGTACCTTGGAGTTATCGATTCCGAGGCGACTACGACACGATAAGAGTAGGAAGAGATCCACGCCGAGCACAAGGACTGTTGGTA